>JBAIZL010000004.1:103117231-103142231 GCA_036971475.1 Prosapia bicincta | reverse complement strand
AATATATTTAAATAAATTTGTCCTTAGGAGAGAACTCTCCTGGAGAAACATTAGGCTCTGAATTTTAACCAATTTATTAACTACTGAATTTTGTATTAATTTTGTCATCTCATTTAATAATCATTATTTATTAGTTGGAAAAACATAGAAGTTTTATTTACTGTTCAACACAGAATAAATTTAAATAAAAAAAATTATAATAGATTTAATTTCTGTTTCAAGCTTGAAGAAGTCATATACTGAAATATAACATAATATTTCTTGTTACTGATACTTTGTATTTTTTATATGCACAAATAATTATTTACGGCATCTGGTATTCAACAATTTTTTCAGACTTCTCTACAAGTCGTTGTGTTTTTGTTTTTTAATACGGCGATCCAACGTCCCTCCCCATGGTTGGTTCTTCGCTATCTCAGTACATTTCCCTGTATTGGGGGGTTGAACAATGCATTCGAATAAACCTGCAAGCTTCTGTTATCGTTATTTGAAACACTCAAAACTATCTATTTCTTTAGATTCGCCGTAACATTTTTAATATTTACGTTTTTTGCATTTGGTTTTCACTATCGTTGGCTGTTGGATGCTGCTGGTAATTTTGAAATGTCAGCGATGGTTGTAGGTGGCCTTGTTCCCAAATTAGCATTCTTTTGATGTTTTTCGGCACTTTGGAATTTTCACTGCACTCCCGTTTGTCAAATTAAGTTAGTTAAAATTATTATTTTTTTATTTATAGTTATACAAAATTTTATTTACTTCTTCACTCTTGACTACGTTTCTTTATTAAAAAAATTAAATGTTTATTACATAAGTTTTGAATCAAATATTCAACATCTAGAAATTGCTAATTTTGTAACTGGGGCGGTCATTTTGACCGTCTCAGTGTGTGTGTACACACACATACACACACACACACACACACACACACACACACACACACACACACAAACACACACACACACACACACACACACACACACAAATATATATACACATATATATACAGATACACGGACTGTTATATTAAAGTTATGAATATCAACCTTCTGTACAGGGACGAATGTAATGCTCAATTCTATAAAGACAAATATTAACTGACTTCTATACAACAGATAGATGTATTTCATTTCCTAGCCCTTGCTATTGCAGTGCCTCAGCTACAACATATTTCAAAGCAATATGTATTCATGTATTCAGATGTATATAACTCAGGTAAATGAAAAGAATCGTTTTATTATTGTTGGAGACAATGTTACATTCCATGAGGATTTGTTTATACAACTTTTAGTATGCTATAAATTATAAAATCAATGCTGGCAATATAGAAACTATAATTTACAACACATCGAAAATAATTGTTTGTATATATTATGAATAATATAGAAATATATTATGTGCAACGTTTTGTTATTACGTGTACTAAAAGTAGATATTACAATATTACTCGCATCTATTAATTTCATCGTTTACATTCATTGTTGCATGCAATGTATGTTTGTATGTATGTATTCTTATATATAAAATTCAATAGATCCATCAAGAGATTGTGTTTATTAGATTATGGTGAAATAGAATAGTATAATTAGGAGACGTTAAATCAAACGTATATACAGCTACCCATCTTCAATTTTTAATAATCATAAGCTAGTCTATAGTAAGGACTTGAATAATGTTTTGTTAGATAACAAAATTGTTTAAATAGAATTAGCTACTCAAAACACAACTGGTAAAAAGTTAATAAAAACGTCGGATAAAATATAATAAAACATACTGAGAAAAAATTGAAATTGCTAAATCCAAAACGACAAGGTTTTTCAAAAGATACCCTTCCAATTACCCTTATCCACTGGATATAGTCTATTTAGGAATTCTCTTACTACTAACCATATCTTACTACAAAGAACATCTCTGTACTATAACTCTGTTATCTCTCCTAAATAACCATTTAGATATCTTGAAAAAGATGAATCTCCTAGAAGTTCCAATATTTCCGAACCCGATAGACGTGTTGCATTACGTCAATATGTTTAGCAACATTATTGTTAAATTTTATTTCATTTACCACTAAGTTTAGTGAACAAAATAATCCGCACACAATAATTTTCTAGTATCTCATGAATAGTCGAATGTGCAGGCATAAGACTTATGACGTAAGGCATAACTTGTCTGAGAAAAAACGCTTTCCAATACAATGAGTGAGATGATGTCATTGGATACTCATTCCATCGTTGAATTTAGAGCGAACAATGCCATAATAGGAAGTAAAAGGGAACGTTGTTTAAAAATATTAGAATCTGGTCTTCGTTACAATCGGGATGGAGGTTGGAGCTAGAATAAAATACGTGTGCTAGACATGACTTAGAAAGGCATAACCCTGGGGAAATGCTACAGCGTCCCCATGATGGAATGTCTGGATGAGGGAAGAGAGAAGTGAATATAATCTCTGTCAGCTGATGTGAATATAGAGAGGAGCTTAATATTTTGCATTTAATGCATCTCTTTTATAAAAAAGGAATTCCCTTTAAAAATGTAAAACATCGGACTTAGAATGGACATAATGAAACTGTTTTGTAAAAGCAAAAGTATCTTCTCTAACTATAAATTTACAGTGCTCCATTTACGCATGTTGTAATAAGATTTAAAGTTTAACCTAATATATTAATTATAGTTGTTATTTGTATGTTGGTATATACGTGTATAATGATATGCACACATTGCATTGAAAAATACTATATATATTTTGAATAGATTTATCATTTCAGTACTGGAGTAGGTTTATGAGAATGTAATTTATTCTATCATTTAACATATCTATTACCTGGTATTACATCTTCAAGTAGGGGAAATCAAAGTAATGGTGTACACTTTAGGGAAAGGTTTTCCTATCTTCTTAATTTTTGAATAATTTACAGCGAAAGTTTTACACGATAGTAACTAGAAAGATTTTTAGTAACATATTTTTTCCCACAAATACAACTCACCTGATATTATCAATCATCTACTGCATAGTATGGCACTGACACGAACATCGGCGCAATTTCGTACAAGTCTTCTATTACCTGGTATTACATCTTCAAGTAGGGGAAATCAAAGTAATGGTGTACACTTTAGGGAAAGGTTTTCTATCTGAAAAAAATTAGGCACCACCTTGCCTACTTCCCTCCACCCCTCGCGTATAAAAACCCACCTCCCTCTCAAATAGTCCCTTAATACTCTCATCCTATCCCCCCTTTTAATCACCCCCGGCCACCACATCCTGTCAAACGCCCAGTCATATCCAGAAACATTCCCATACAGTACTTCTCGCATCTCCCATTTACTACCTCTTTCATCCTCCTCATCGCATCCACAGTCGACCGCCCTTTCATAAACCCATACTGCCTCTCATTCACACCCCCGTAAAACACCCCTCCCATTCCCCTTACCAACAATCTCTCCATAACCTTCCCCAAAACCGACAACAAGCACACCGGTCTATATGATCTAACCTCCCCCTCGTCTTTATCTTCCCTCTTTAACAAACAAACAACCCTCCCCCTTTTCCATTCGTTTGGGAACACCCCCACCTAAAACACGCGTTGTACATTCGCACCAAAATTTTACCTAGAACCCCCCACCCTTCCTTCAAAAACTCCACATGCACACAGTCTGGCCCTCGGCCCTTTCCGCTCTTACACTCCCATACAGCCCCACTTACCATCTCCTCACTTACCCTAAACTCCTCTCTACCTTCTCTCATTCCTTTCACCCATTCCCTAACCCCCTTTTCATACTCTCCATCATTCTCGCACCTATCATCCACAATCAACCCCCCCCCCCAACAATCGTTCCGCCGACTGACTCCACTCGATCACGTCGCTTCCTCCTACCGCAGCCATGGCTCCCCCCACCCCTACTTTTCCCCTTTCCAACTTATAAACTATTCCCCATGTGTCCTTCCCCATTTCCCTTTCTACAAAATCCTCCCAACTCCTCTTCCTCGCCTTCCTCACCTCCCCCCTATACCTATTGCTTCCTTTCCTATACTCCTCTCTGGCTTTCCTAGTTTTCCTCTCATCCCGTGATCCCCTAATCCTCTGCATGGCTCTCCTACTTTTCCTAACTTCCCTTTTTAACCCCTCTAACTCCCCACTCCACCATTTAACCCCAACTGATCCCCCCTTTGCCCTGGGTATAGTTGCCATGGCTGCCTTCATAATTCCCTTCCCCACCCTCCTAACTAGTTCCAAAACCTCTACTTTATTCCCAACCTGGTGTTCCTCTACCCCTAACCCCTCCCTTAACTTATCCCTGAATCCATTCCAATCCCCCTCCTTTAACCTGAACCTTCTCTCCCCGTTGTCCCCCCTCCCCCTTCCCTTCCCTAGCCGCTGTCCAACCTGGAACTTAATTGGCTGATGCCCTTCCCCCAACTCCTCCCTTAATATTTCCCACCCCCCAATGCTGTCCCTCATTTGCCCTGACACCACAGTTAAATCAATAAAACTCTCCCCCTCTTTCCCGTACTTAATAAATGTCGGCCCTTGCCCTCCCTCATTAATCACCTCCCACCCCAGCTCCACTACCTGTTCCTCCAAATACCCCCTTTGATCCGTTACCCTGTCCCTCCACCCTCTTGATCTGGCATTCCCATCTATGCAGAGGATGACCTTCCTATTTCTCAGTACCTCCCTATTTCCCTAATTGCATTTAGATACCCCCTATTTCTTCATTATGCTTACAATACATTGAATCAATATAAAAACTCCTCACCCCCCTTCCCCATATTTCCACTACAACCCAGTTCTTTGATGATAAATTCTGCAACCCCATTACCCCCAGTGTTCTGTCTAATACCACTACTGCTGCCCCTATGTCCCCTTTGCACTGCCCCCCATAGAAAATTCTTGCCCCAACCCCAAAACCCCTGACTCCCCCCCCCCACATGTACGGCTCCTGTAGTGCAATTACCCCCACCCCATCCCTAACTGCTCTCACTCTTATCTCATCAACCTTTCTTCTAGTTCGATCCACGTTTATTTGGATTATTCCTATTACCATGTTCACTTGTAATATCCGGTACGGCCCACCATCTTCCTGACCATCATCTCCCTTGCCTGGCATCCTGTCCTGTCCACCCAATGGTTGACATCCCTCAGACCTGCCTTCATGCAATTTGCACACCTCATGCCCTCCCCTCTATAGCTACAGTTTGATATGTGGTGTCCCATTTCTCCACACCTGCCACATGTAATGGGCCCTCTGCAAAATCTCGTGGTGTGCCCCAACCCCTGACACCTGTAGCACCTCTGGACCCCCAGATACTCCTTTACATTACAACACCTGAGTCCAAGGTATACTTTCCCCCTCTTCAGCAACATATTAAACAGCCTCCCCGTGACCTCCATCACCCAGTTACAGGTTGGCCCAACCCTCGCCCCCAACTTGAACTTTGATGTCATACCCTTAACCGCTTCTTCCTTACTTTCAAAAATCTCCATGTTCTTTCTCACCAAATTCTCCACAATGTCATCTTCACCTATCTCCCTGTCGACATCGTAGATGATGACCCTAGGCTTCCTCAACTCTGGCACTCCATCAACCTCGAAAGCCCTTCTCTCCCAATTTTTCATTGCCCCTGAGTTTTCCTACATCCTCATCATTGTGGAGCTCCAACACAAAGTTTCTCCCCTCCCTCCTTAAAGCCCTTACTCTAATCTCACCTTCTTTGACCCCCAACAATCCTCCTAATTCGTCCTTCTCCTTCCCAACTGACCCTTTTCCTGGAGCTTCCACTATAACTTGCGGTCCTCTCGGTCTTACTCCCGGTCCTCTTCCTCTTCTTACCACTTGGCTCCATGCACTTCCCGCTTCCTCGTCCACCTCCATCTTCTCTTCTCCCCTCTTCGCTTCCATTAAATTAACCACTCTCTTCATCTCACCCTGTACCACGTCCTTTATTTCCCCTATTATCGATCCCCTTGGTTCTCCTCCCTTACCAGCCCTGTCATATTTAGCATAATATCCCCTATTTTCTCTTCAAACTCTCCCTCCGATATTCCTTTACCCTTACCCTCCACTTTTTCCTCAATTCTTCCTGCCCTCCTTACTTCCATTGCCAGTTCTTTCACTCCTCTTCTTATGCCCTCCAACCTTGCTCCCAGATACGTCCCATGCTTCTGCCAGCTGAATTCTTTTGTCAAATACCCTTGTAACTCCACCATACATTTATCTACCTGCCCCATAACTTGTTTAGCTTTTTCCTCCATCATCTTCCCTAATCCCTCCCTCACTATCTCAGGTGAATCCTCCGACTGACTCCTCTCCGACCTCACTCTCTTTTTAGCACCCCTCCTTCCAGTGTTACTAATGCCTTCTCCCCCTCTTTCTCCCATCCCCTATACCTATCCCTATCCATTCCTAGTCCCTACTGCCCCTAATTCTTATGCCTGTAATTACTATGTTCCCCCCCCCTAGTTTGATGCACTGTACTCTTACCCAACCCCCTCTGGCTACTATATTCACCAGAACCCAGTCCACAGTTAATTACTATCTAACACTTCGCCCTTAATTAAACTAATTCCTAACGCTCTAAATAAATCAAGTTATATCCACTAATAAACAACAATAGATTACAATAATAACAACAAACAAAATTAAACAAAATTAAAAACGTCCTTCTTGTATTTCCTTTAATCTAGAATTCCTTCTTGCCTTTCCAATAGTATAGTTATCTACTCTACTGTTCAAACAGACTAAACAAATAAACTCAGTTCGCTGAGTTATTCCTTGTCTACTGATAAGCAATACGCAATACTTTAAGATAAGATAACCTACATTCCTTACTCTAACCAATTTGTTCTGCAAAAATAATAAACTTAATAAAAAAAACTTTTAAATTATCCAAATTAACGTACTTATACTGTTCCAAATTAAAATAAAATATAGTACTTACGTGCAGAAAAACCTAATACGTGTACTAGCCAAAATTAAAACTTAAAAAACTCAAAATTAACACTGTCCCTACTAAACTCAAAATAACTCCTGTCCGACCAAAACAAAAATCAAAAACTCTTCACCACTGTATAAAACTCCTGTCAATCAGCACCTCTGCCACTTTTCATTTAAATAACACAACTTTTTCCCAGTCAAAACTGCCAATCTTACGGAGCTCGTTAGAAACACATCCGCATTGCTTTGCTGTCCCCACTGAAGTCCAGTAGATAGGGACAGTGTGCTGAGATGTGTATAATAGAAATGAGAGATAAAGTAGAAATAAACAAAGAAGAAGAAGAGAGTGGCAGGAGGATACCTAGCCTCGCGACTTTAATCCTCCTCCCGGAAATACACATTATAAGAAGAAAACGGAGAGTCTACCCTAGCATGTGAAACCACTACCCCCACGAAACCTTTCCTCAATCCATGTACCCGGAGGACAGAACCTCCGTGGGCTGAGTACATGACCCGTGGTACCATTTTTGGCAATGAAGCCCCGAAGCCCTGAATGGTCGCGGGCCCGTGATCCCAAGCCACTTGCCAGGGATCGCTACAGCTTGTCTAGCCCTCCAGACGCCGGCTGGGACTTACCGCGCTTTAGTAGATAGGGACATGTGATTACGAGTGCAAAACAAGTGCTTCGAGGATTGGCGTACCTAGACTCGAAAGTACACCGCCAATCCTCACTGAATATAGGGAGGAAGGAGATATCTAATATCTAGCACACCCACTACCCCCACGAATCCAACACCAATTATCGTGTGCCTGGAGTTGTCCTAGAGGTCCTCCAGGGGGCTTTACACGAACCCGTGGTACCAGTATCCCTGGCTCCTCAAGAGGAACACAGGATCTAAGGCCTAGACTGGTCGCCGGCCCGTCAGCAAACCCACATGATTCACTGACTACGGTTTCGGTCTCCCTTCCTGACAAGTTGGGGACTTAACTTCTCAGTCCAGGTTTCCTGGTCTTCCGTACCCACACTGGTTCAGGTCAGACACTTTCCACATTCACTTCCTTTATTAGATTTAATTTATTATTCTCATTCCTTATTATTATTAGTTTATCCTTCCCCATTCAGCACCCCCATACTCTCCTCTCCCAATCACTCCTGTTCCTTGACTGCCAGCACCTCCTTTGCAAATTCCCTAAATATCTCAAACCCCTGTTCTGACACCAGTTCATTCTTTCCCATACCCAGCCCCAAGTCCCTTAATTTTCTCTTACACTCACTCCTTTCCCTTTCCCACCTTACACATTCAAACACAACGTGGTCCGCCGTGTCCCTCCGTCCACATTCACACACCTCACTATCCACTAGTCCAAATCTTTTGAGATTTCCCTTGAAGCACCCGTGTCCACTCACACACTGGGTCACGTAGAACTCCGGTCTGACCCAACCCGCATTCACAAGTGCCCTTACATCCCCCCACCATTTAAACGCAATTCTTCCCTTTTCGCTCGCATTCCACCTATCTTGCCACTCTGTCATTACCAGCTCCTTCACTTTCCTTCTACATTCCTCCTTCCCTATATCGTGCCCTCTCCATTCTATTCTGCCGTATTTCCTCGCTCTTCCAATCATATACCTCCTGTCTATCTCTAAATCTAATGGTAATACCCCACCTATTACCCCTGCAGAAGGACCGATGCCTCTAGGTGTCCCTTGGTTTCACCAAAACAAATTTCAGAAAACTCCATAATTACTTTACTATATTTTCAGTAGATAGGGACAGTGTGCTGAGATGTGTATATAATAGAATGAAATAGAAGTAGAACATAGACAAAGAAGAAGAAGAGAGTGGCAGGAGGATACCTAGCCTCGCGACTTTAATCCTCCTCCCGAAAATACACATTATAAGAAAGGAACGGAGAGTCTACCCTAGCATGTGAAACCACTACCCCCACGAAACCTTTCCTCAATCCATGTACCCGGAGGACAGAACCTCCGTGGGCTGAGTACATGACCCGTGGTACCATTTTTGGCAATGAAGCCCCGAAGCCCTGAATGGTCGCGGGCCCGTGATCCCAAGCCACTTGCCAGGGATCGCTACAGCTTGTCTAGCCCTCCAGACGCCGGCTGGGACTTACCGCGCTTTCCAGACTAGGCGGGACGCCGTACCCCCAGACTTCAGTCGGTCCAACCATGCACCCAAACACTCCCTTTCAATCGTCCACTCAATCCTTCTTACTCTCTCAACATTCTCTCACTCTCTCATTCATCCCCCACCCTTATTCCCCTCCCCTTCTCTTTCTCCCTCAGCACATACCCCACAAATTCAACAAATTCCCCATATACCCCTTCCTTTAGCATCCACTCCTTACTTAATCCTTCTCCCCCCATTTCCCCAATTTTGCCCTTCAGTCTCTCTCGCCTACCCTCCCACCTAACACATTCAAACACCACATGCTCACACGTTTCATACTCCCCACATTCACATCTACCATCCACGCTCGCTATCTTCCTTCTCCATTTGAACTCAGCAAAGTCACCATGTCCACTCAACACCTGAGAGACATAGTGACTTGGCTCCACCCATTTCATCCTCACCCTTTCACTCACACTTTCAAACCACTCTTTCGTCCACAGACCCACGCTTGTGATGGCCCACCTCTCTTCCCATTCTTTCATTGCAAGTTCCCTTAATTTTCCCTTACGCTTCTTACCCCTTACGATCTCGTCCCCCCACTCAATCTCGCCCTCCCTTCTCAATCTCTCTCTCATCCATCCCCTTTTAACCTCCACATTCAACGGACACACCCCAGCTATGACGAGAGCTGCCTCTGTCGATACTGTTCTATACAATCTTCCCATCATCAGCACAACCCTCCTTTGCTGCTTCAAGAGACTCCTGCTGTGATATGCCCTAACTAAATCTCCCCAGGCACCCACCCCGTACAAAAATATGGCTAGGTACACCCCTTGGTACACTTCCTTAACCCTCCCGTAACCCACCCTGTACCTTTTGGCCAAACGCATTATCCCCACTACGGCCTTGAAGGCCCTTTCTCCCGCAGCCTCTATATGTCGAACAATAGACATCCCTCTTCCCCAGGTTACTCCCAAATACTTTACTTCCTGTTCCATCTTCAGGACTTTTCCCCCTATAATTACCCTAGGCTGCCTATTCGCGTCGAATTTTCCCTTTAGCATTAACCCTACTGACTTAGTCTGAGACAGCTCCATCATGCTCCTTTCGCACCATCCCTCCACCACTCTCATTGCCTCATTCGCTCTCTCTTCCAACTCCTTACGCGACCTCCCACTCACCACAAACGCTGCGTCGTCCGCGTAAGCTATCACATCTATCCCCCTTTCACTCATCTCATTCAACAACTCATCCATAACAACCTTCCATAGCTGTGGGCCAAGAACCGACCCCTGGGGGCAGCCCCTGGACACCACTTTCCCTACCTCCCTACCCCCCTCGCGTATAAAAGCCCACCTCCCTCTCAAATAGTCTCTAATTACATTCATTCTATCCCCCCTTACCCCCAAATCCCCCAACCTTTTAATTACCCCTGGCCACCACATCCTGTCAAACGCCCCAGTCATGTCCAGAAACATTCCCATGCAATACTTCTCACATCTCCCATTTACTACCTCAGTCATCCTCCGCATCGCATCCACAGTCGAACGTCCTTTCATAAAACCATACTGCATCTCATTCACACTCCCATAAAACACCCCTCCCATTCCCTTTACTATCAATCGTTCCATGACCTTCCCCAATACCGACAACAAGCATACCGGTCTATAGGATTTCACTTCCCCTACATCTTTATCTTCCCCTTTTAATAGACAAACCACCCTCTCCCTTTTCCATGCATTTGGAAACACCCCCCACCTAAAGCACGCGTTATACATTCTTTCCAAAATCTTTCCCAGGACCTCCCACCCTTCCTTCAAAAACTCAACGTGCACTCCATCTGGCCCTGGGGCCTTTCCGTTCTTGCATTCCCACACTGCCCTCCTAACCATCTCCTCACTAACCCTAAACTCTTCCCTCCCCACCCTCATCCTTTCCACCCACTCCCTGATCCCCTTCTCATATTCTCCATCATTTTCGCACCTATCATCCACAATCAAACCCCCCAACAAACGCTCTGCCGACTGATTCCATTCAATCACATCATTCCCTCCCACTGCAGCCATGGCGCCCCCCACCCCAACCTTCCCTCTTTCCAATTTATATACCAAACCCCATGTATCCTGCTCCATTTCCCTTCTTACAAAATCCCCCCAACTATTTTTCCTGGCCTGCTTCACCTCCCCCCTGTACCTATTGAAAACCCTCCTATACTCCTCTCTAGCCTCTTTCCACCTCCTTTCGTCCCCCATCCCCCTAATCCTCTGCATGGATCTCCTACTCCTTTTAACTTCCCTCTTGAGTTTATCCAAATCCCCATTCCACCATTTCACACCTACCAACCCCCCCTTTGACCTTGGTATGGTTGCCATGGCTGCCTTTACTATTGCCCTCCCCACCCTTTTAACTAATCCCAATGTCTCTGTTCTATTTTGTAGTGGCCCCCCCTCCCCTCCTAGCTCTTCCCTAAGTTTATTCCTATATCCCTCCCAGTCCCCTTCCTTAATCCTGAATCTTCTTTCCCCCTTACCCCCCCTTTCCCTTCCCCCCTCTAGCCTCTGTCCAATCCTGAACTTAATTGGCTGATGACCGTCTCCCAACTCATCCCTCATAATTTCCCATTCCCCCACCCTCCCCATCATTGCCCCTGATACAACTGTTAAATCAATAAAGCTATTCCCCCCGCTCCCATATTTAATAAAAGTTGGCCCCTGTCCTTCCTCATTGATCACTTCCCACCCCAGTTCCGCTATCTGTTCCTCCAGCTTTTCCCCCCTCCGATCAGTAACCCTATCCCCCCACCCTCTAGACCTAGCATTACCATCCATGCAGAGGACTACTTTCCTATTTCCCAAGGCCTCCCCAATTTCCCTGATTGCATCCAAATATCGTCTTATTCTAGCACTGTACTTACAATACATTGATACCATGTAAAAGCTTTCCACCCCCCTTCCCCAAATTTCTACCACCACCCAATTTTTCCCCGATAGCCTTTGAATCCCCATTACCCCCAGTGCTCTATCTAATACCACGATGGCTGCCCCCACATCTTCTTTACCTTGTCCCCCGTGATATACCCTAGCCCCAGCCCCAAAACCCCTCAGTTTCCCTCCCCACATATATGGTTCTTGCACCGCTAGTACCCCTACCCCCTCCCTTACTGCCCTTACCCTTACCTCGTCCACCTTCCTCCTTGTTCTATCTACATTTATCTGTATTACATTTACCCCCATATTTATTTTTCATACCCCGTTCGTCCCATCATTCTACGCACCATAATTTCCCTAGACTGACAACCCGCCCAATCCACCCAATGGTTTACCTCCCTTAACCCCGCCCTCAAGCAATTTGCACATCTCATCCCCTCCCCCCTGTACCCACACGTCGACACATGGTGACCCTGCTCCCCACATCTGCCACATGTGACTGGCCTCCTGCAGAACTTCGTGGTATGCCCCAACCCCTGGCATTTGTAGCACCTCTGTACCCCTAAATACTCTTTAACATTGCACCATCTTAACCTCAGGTACACCCTTCTCCTCTTTGTCAGCATAGTAAAAACCCTCCCTGAGACCTCCAATACCCAATTACATGTGTTACCCTCCCTGGACCCTAACTTAAATTTCGGCGTCATCTCCTTACCTATGTCCCCCTTATTATCAAAAATTTCCCCGTTCTTTCTTACCAAATTCTCTACTAAATCCCCCTCCCCTATTTCCCTATCAACGTCGTATATTATAACCCTTGGTTTCCTCATTTCAGGTTCCCCATCTACCTTGAATCCCTTTTCCCCCAAACTTTCCAACCCCCTTAATTTTCCCACATCTTCTTCATTGTGTAACTCCAATACAAAGTTTTTCCCCTCCCTCCTTAAACCCCTTACCCTTATTTCCCCATCCTTTATCCCTAATAAACCCCTCAACTCTTCCCTCTCCCTTCCCACTGACCCCTTCCCCGGTGCCTCCACTATCACCTGTGGACCCCTTGTTCTCACTCCCTGCCCCCTTCCCCTCTTAACAACTTGGCTCCACAAACCCCCTTCTTCCTCGTCCACTTCCATCTTATCTTCCCCTCTCCTTACTTCCATTAGGTTCGCCACTCCTTTAATTTCCCCTTGTACAACTTCTTTTATTTCTCCGATCAACGACTTCCCAATTAACCCTCCCTTCCCCTCCTCTACCTTTCTCCCCAATTCCTTGACGTCCCCCCTTACTTCCATAATATCTTCCAGTTTATTTTCCATGGACTGTATCCTCCCCGATACCTTCGCCCAATTTTCTGACACCCTCTTCTGTTCTTCTAGAGTCTTCTTCCCCAATTCCTCCACTTTCTCCAACCCCGCCTCCTCCCTGACTTTCCTCAGACCCTCTCCAAGCTTTACCTCCAATTTGCCTACCCTTTCCCTAAACACCTCCTCTAGTCTGTCTAACTCTTTCTTTCTATTCTCCTCTGCTTCCACATTGACCCATTCATATCTCTCTAACTCCTGCCTTACCCTATTATATAGTCCCTGATTTTCTTCCCACACCAGCCCTGTCATGTTTGTCACTAAATCACCAACTCTATCCTCAAAATCTATTTCTGACATCCCCTTTCCCCTTCCCTCCATTTTTTCCATAAATCTACCAGCCCTAGTTATCTCTAATACCAATTCCTTCAATCCATTCTTAATCCCTTCTACCCTAGCCCCAATGTAAGTTCCATGTTTCTGCCAACTAAACTCATTTCTGATATAACCTTCCAGCTCTGTTACACATTTTTCAACCTGACCCGCTACCTGCTTCCCCTTGCTTTCTATAAGCTTCCCTAACCCCTCCCTTACTGCCTCTGACGAACCCTCTGAACTACTTCTTTTGACTCTCTTTTTAGCTCCCCTCTCTGGTGTTTCAAATACCGAATCCCTCCCCTTATCCCTTTCCCTATCCCTCTCCATCCCTTATCCCTAATATCCCTATACCCTGGTGAACACTGTGCCCCCCCCTAGTATGATGCACTGTCTTTAACCACCCCTTCTGGCTACTCAATTCACCAGAAACCCAGTCCACAGTAATTCACTTACCACTTAACTCCCTAATCTAAATTTATTTAAAATCCCCTAATTTAAGCCCTTAAATAAATCAAATGACTTATAAACAACACTAATCTACAATAATAATCACTTAGCAGAATTAAACAAAATTAAAAAACATCCTTCTTATATTTCCATTAGTCTAGAATTCTTCCTGCCTTTCCAATGGTATAGTAAACTCTACTGTTCAAACAACTAAACAAATAAACTGGACTCAAAGTTCCCCCTATCTCCAGTCCCAAACTGGTTTGACCACTCTCTAATGCCAAACTTTCCTACTTGTAATACAACCTATTTCTAATCTTAACTCACTAATACACGTAAAACTAAAAACAATTTCTTTAAAATAGTCTTCAAAATAAGCTAAAAATGTACTAAACTAATAGCATATCATTACGCAAATGTACTTACGTATGCCATATGGTTAATACGAAATAAAACAAATCAAAACAAATCACTTAACCTCCTTCAACTAATCAAATCACAAAAACCAAAATAACTTTTTGAAAAATGAAAATAAACTAAAAATCACGTAACCATTCGTTACATACACTAATAATCCACCACTCTGCCAAAATTCAACTCAAAAACACAACTTTTTACCACTTAAAAATGAATAACCGACGGAGCTCACTTTAAACACGTCCGCACCGCACGGCTGTCCAAACTGAAGTCAGTAGATAGGGACAGTGGGAATCTCGTTAATCCATTCTACGCTATTGCCCATCTGTTATACACAACCAAATAGTGGTAATCAGAGACCACGTTCTTCACCGCCAATGTTTTTAAGCCTGTCTAAAGCTACAACCTCTTACAGATTTCGACTTTCTAAACCTTTATATATCTCATCAGTTCAGTCTTGTCGTGATCATCATCTGTTTGTTATTTCTCAAACGAATCAAATCCAAACTTTTTCGGCCCCGTATACTTCACGTCTTTTCTTCATTTAGTCAGACAAAGTCTAATGTCGGTTTATTATCATTTTGTTTATCTTTTTATTTACCTTTTCAGCTCCTAACATTCTTTTCCATGTAAAATCTGTTTTTATTTTCCCCACTTTCTCGTAATTTCAAGGATATGAGCTGTATAATATTATACCTTAAGTTGTACTTGTAAATATACGTATGAGTGGTTATAATTGTTTTACCTCATAATTTTATGCTAGAATAGAAAGTTCATTGATTTAAACTATTTTTTTTTTGTCTTTAATACCGATCTTGATTTTTTTTTCTCGCGTTTCCCATCTCATTAACAATAATTCTACAATACCATATATGCTACATTTATGTGTCTATTGTCTGCATTTCGATTTAGGTCATTGCCTTCGTTTTTCACTCTACCAAATAATAATATTAAAATCATTATAAAAATATCAGCAGTATCATATTCTTCTTTTAGCTTTCTTATATTATTGCCAAGATGTAATTTTAATATTACAGTTTACCCAACGTTTCAGATAAAATAATAGCAAGAAATACATAAAAATGTGCCGTAATTTGTTTTTATCTTCCCGTGGACAAAATTAAATATATGGGTTATGTCTGGGGTACCAAGCAGCTTGGTGATATGGTCTAAATACCAGGATCTATTATCCATACATGGTATTATCGTGGGTTTTAGGAAATACCCTTTTTTGGCAATTAAGTGGTAATTTTCACCCAACCCATGGAACGTCTACTACAAAGTTAGCCTAAAAGACTGTCAAACTTAAAAATTATAACGACCACGATAATAAAGCTTTTGATATAGCAAGGAGTCCAATGCTCACGTAAAAATATTGTTAATATTTCTGCACAATAGTTAAGTACATAATTATTTAATAAAACGTCCAGCCAATTATTAACTTGATTTAACCTGTCTGAGTTTGCTTATTTGATGAGTTCCTTTATAATTCAAATGTCCTCTTTCCAGCATTAAACTTTCTAGGCATGCCCTCTTTCAACATTGAATTGCGTCCAAGTGGGAGTAAAGAAAACTTCCAAACAGAGTTTATTTCAACAATGGGTCCGTTGTTGTCAAGTCTACTGGTAACAAGCAATGAATTCACTTTACTTACTTAGTGGCAAATCTACTTTTAGCTGTTTAGATTACTCCCTACTAATAATATAGTTGATTAAATGTTATTATAATTAGAGCATCATTATTTTAGTTTTGATATGTAAACTATAAATTACTCTATGAATATATATACTCTATAAGTGCGATATTCTAGCACACGAGGTGGCAATTGCAACGTTTGTACATGGCTGTGCAATATTAGCAGCTGATAAACACACACACACACACAGCGTCGTGAAGATCCACCAATTTGCCAGTACTGCGGTGATATCTTCACAATAAAACATATTTTAGTTGATTGTGTTGGTGTAACTAAAATTCATGCCCTTTTAGTTTAAAGGTGGTGTTAAGGGACGATTCCTCGGCCATTGACCGAGTCATGTACAACGCTTTCCTACACCACTTGAACATATTTTTAAAAATTTAATATTTAAAATACATGCTTTTATAGTTATACTTACATTTCTTTTAATTATCATCTACGTATATTTTTTATTTATTTAAATTTAGTATATTTTATGTTCTTGTTATTGTACTATGTTCCTAGATCTACAGACACGGTGAGGGGCCCGTGCAAAATATGATCATGCTTAATTTACTTGTTTAAAAGCTCCTGTGTTGTTTAAACATGATCTGCCAGTAGACCAAGTCTCTGGACTTAAATATAAAAAACCAAATATTTTTCAGAATAGCTCAATATATTTAAATAAATTTGTCCTTAGGAGAGAACTCTCCTGGAGAAACATTAGGCTCTGAATTTTATCTAATTTATTAACTACTGAATTTTGTATTAATTTTGTTATCTGATTTAATAATCATTATTTATTAGTTGGAAAAAACTAGAAGTTTTATTTACTGTTAAACACAGAATAAATTTAAATAAAAAAAATTATAATAGATTTAATTTCTATTTCAAGCTTGACGAAATCATATACTGAAATATAACATAATATTTCTTGTTACTGATACTTTGTATTTTTTATATGCACAAATAATTATTTACGGCATCTCGTATTCAAAATTTTTTTCAGACTCCTCTACAAGTCGTTCCCCTCTTTACTACTTGGCTCCACGAGCCCCCTTCTTCCTTGATTTCCCCTATGAGCGACTTTCCAATTAAACCTCCCTTCCCCTCGTCTACCTTTCTCCTCAATTCCTTAACGCCCCAATTACTTCCACGATGTCTTCCAGCTTACTTTCCATACTCTGTATCCTCCCCGTCACCTTAGCCCACCCTTCTGTAACCCTTTTTTGTCCCTCCCACGTCATCTTCCCTAGTTCCTCCACCTTCTCCAGTCCTGCCTCCTCCCTTACTTTTCTCAATCCCTCCCCTAGTTTTACTTCCAATTTCCCTACCCTTTCCCTAAAAAAACTCCTCTAATCTGGACTCCTTTCTATTTTCTTCTGCTTCCAAATTAACCCTTTCATACCTCTCTACCCCGCAGGGGGGTGTGGACTAGCCGCACCTACGAGGGATTTGTCATCCCTTGCGGTACCATAGCCCAACACTACACCACTCACAAAGCATACCCACACACACACGCACGCACAAGCACATACACTAACATCTTCACTTAGGGAATTTGACTGGTCAGAACCGTTGCGCGTTGGGAGTGCTGAAAAGTCCAGAGCTTGACAAACTCTGGGCTGGGACGCTGATGTGAGCTTGTTCTGCCGAAGACGTAAGCGCCGTTTCTGGTCTACCAGCCGCTTCGGTCCTTGGTCAGGGAGTGTCCGCGGTGCACAGGTGTCGGAGCTTGTGCACAGTATTACGAGTTCTCGACTGATGCCCATCCAGTCGAGCTAAGGAGAATACTATAGGCTCCAGAGTTCTGGAGATTGGAAATGGTCGAAATTGATCCAAGGGTGTACCCGTTCCTATAGTCTCGCCCGTAACGCCAGACACTATGTTTGGCTAAAAGCATTCTATGGATCCTAAAATTAAGTCAAATTGTTTGAGTTTAAAGAGGACTCGTCAGGATTCACCTGATGAACCTAAAGTTGATGATTTGAGGAAGAAGTTGATGGTGGCAACGTCACAAGCATTGCCGTCGCCAAAATATTTAATAATTTCTAGTGCCGAAGATGGAAAGGATTTGTCTAGAGTTTTGACGTTTCTTATAAATAAAGCAATTACTACCTGTGCTGGAAGTCCTGTCTCATCTACCAAAAAATTAAGAAATGGGACACTGCTTGTTGCTACTAGTAGTGAAAAACAGACCAGATCTCTTTTGAAAACGACTTCCTTCTTTGACCAAGTCAAGGTGTCTGTGGCTCCCCATAGATCGTTGAATTTCTCTAAGGGGACATTACATGTAGGGACTTGATGCACGTCCCAATAAATGAAATCAAGGCCGAACTCTCGTCACAGTCTGTTACGGATGATGCTGTTATTATGATATCTGAAAAAGGCGAGAAAATTAAAACAGCCTCTTTCATACTTACTTTTGGGAAACCAGAGATTACCGGCAACGGGTTACCGGGAATTTTTTTTTAAATTTGACTCAACACGGGAAACCTCACCAGGCCCGGACACCGGAAGGATTGACAGATTGAGAGCTCTTTCTTGATTCGGTGGGTGGTGGTGCATGGCCGTTCTTAGTTGGTGGAGCGATTTGTCTGGTTAATTCCGATAACGAACGAGACTCTAGCCTGCTAACTAGGCGATTCCGGTACCCACAATAGTGTTACCGGCGATTCAATTTCTTCTTAGAGGGACAGGCGGCTTCTAGCCGCACGAGACTGAGCAATAACAGGTCTGTGATGCCCTTAGATGTCCTGGGCCGCACGCGCGCTACACTGAAGGAATCAGCGTGTCTTCCCTGGCCGACAGGCCCGGGTAACCCGTTGAACCTCCTTCGTGCTAGGGATTGGGGCTTGCAATTGTTCCCCATGAACGAGGAATTCCCAGTAAGCGCGAGTCATAAGCTCGCGTTGATTACGTCCCTGCCCTTTGTACACACCGCCCGTCGCTACTACCGATTGAATGATTTAGTGAGGTCTTCGGACTGGTGCGCGGCGATCGGCTTATACTGCCGGCCGCCGATGTTGCCGGAAAGATGACCAAACTTGTTCATTTAGAGGAAGTAAAAGTCGTAACAAGGTTTCCGTAGGTGAACCTGCGGAAGGATCATTAAAGTATTTGCCCGCTAAACAGCGTCGGCGAAATACGTGGCTATCGAACGCACACGCCGGCCGGAGAAGACGAAGAGAATGGGCGAGTGTCGAGGAGCGCGCGTACGCCTTCCTCGCCTCGTTCGCTATCTTCGTTTCCCGGCCAGCTGTGGGTCCGAGTAGGACCCAAACTACGGTTCGCCAAAATGGCCCGGTCGCCAAGCTGCCGATTTTATTGCGTAAAAGTTCCGTAACTTTGAACGCAATCGGCAGCTCGTCTGCTTCTAGCACGCAAAACTCTCGGATCTGTCTCACGCCGTAACAGGCGCCGAGAGAGAGAGAGAGAGAGAACAAGAAAACTGATTACCCTGAACGGTGGATCACTTGGCTCGTGGGTCGATGAAGAACGCTGCAAACTGTGCGTTATAGTGTGAACTGCAGGACACATGAACATCGACGCTTCGAACGCACATTGCGGCCCTGGGATCCTGATCCATGGGCTTCGCCTGTCTGAGGGTCGGTAGCAAACGAACTACGGTTCGGTGAATCCTTGCTCGGCCAACGCACGTTGAGCGTGTGTTGGCCGTGCGAACCTGAGAGGCCCGCCACGTTTCCGGCGTCGCCGTGCCATCCTCAGCGGTAGCGTACGACGGCCTGGAGCAAACGGGGCGCCTCTTCAAATACTCACGGGCGCAAGCGGCAATACGGGTGTACCACCACGGTGCCCACACGAAAACCGCCACGACCGAGCGACGTGTTTAGAAAGAGGCTGCCCAATCTCTGTTCTTTGACGTCCTTTTACCCCCAATGAACGGCCGTTGGTCGCAGGAAGGCGAAAGCCAAGCGGCACAACGACGGCGAGTGTACGGGGAAACATGTAGAAAAAACTGAGTCAGAGAGTTCAATAGAGACGCGGGCACGCCCTTAATCTCGTCTGACTGCGGTCGATAATGGCGGTAATAAAGTTGGTCAACACTGTGGCTTGTTGCGCCCTAGCCGCCAAGCAGCTCGGCACGTTCAAAACGAGCGTGTAGAAGAATTTTCGAACGGCTAAAGCACGGGAAAACCGGGTACGGGCCGATGTCCTGACGGCGATAAAAGGAATCGGCCTGACCGCCGACGCACGTAGGACATTCCCGTATTCGGCCTCGTGCCAGGCCCAGTACGGCTCGACGCCGCGTCATATCACGCGACGTCTGAAAATACGGCCGGAACGGCTTGGAAGCCGTCCTCGGCTGGCTCGGAATCGCCTCCGGCTCTCTTGCTAGAGCAGCTGCGTGGCGGACTCCGAGCCCCGCAGGACGGCGACATTCGTCTAACGACCTCAGATCAGGTGGGACCACCCGCTGAATTTAAGCATATTAATAAGCGGAGGAAAAGAAACTAACACGGATTCCCCTAGTAGCTGCGAGCGAATGGGGAAGAGCCCAGCACCGAATCCCGCGGGCCCTGCCCGCAGGGAAATGTGGTGTTCAGGAGGACCCGATTATCCCGGGCGCCGTCTGCGCGTTCAAGTCTATCTTGAATGGGGCCACTGCCCGTAGAGGGTGCCAGGCCCGTAGCAACCGCAGCCGAGCCCGGGTGGGGTCTCTCCTTAGAGTCGGGTTGCTTGAGAGTGCAGCCCTAAGTGGGTGGTAAACTCCATCTAAGGCTAAATATGACCACGAGACCGATAGCGAACAAGTACCGTGAGGGAAAGTTGAAAAGAACTTTGAAGAGAGAGTTCAACAATACGTGAAACCGTTCAGGGGTAAGCGGAAAAGACCCGAAAGTTCGAACGGGGAGATTCAAGCTTCTTGAATGCCACCAAGAAATCGAGCACCCCCGGACAGGCGGCGCCTTTTCCTCGGCCTCAAACAAGGCGAGCGAAGAAGCGTGCAAATAAGCGGTATAAATACTCTCGAACGCAAGACCTCTTCAAGAACGCGCCCAGCGTTCTTGCTAAGCATGTTCGCTTGGGGACGGATTGTGCTACGTCCGAACCCCATGAGCTAGCCCGTGATGACATCAAACATCTGTACAGCGCCCTGTGGGGAACTAGGGCGCCCACGAGGCTAGGAGATCCTGTTGAGGGGCCTCCGGTTGGGTTGGAAGCTTTTCCACCAATCGAAGCCGTAGATGTCAAGATGCGGCTTGACAGAACTAAGAGGACCACAGCTGGAGGACCGGACAAAATTAGAAAGGCGGCTCTGTCTGGTCGAGTCCAACTCCAGCTAATGACTGGGCTTTTCAATATTGTGTTGGCCTCCGGTTGTCTGCCGACCGAATGGAGGATGAACAGGACCACCCTCATACCAAAAGAGGGAAAAGACCCTTCCCAAGTAATAAATTACCGACCGATCACGATTGGTTCCCTCCTCAGTCGCCTCTTCTGGGGAGTCGTCGATCAAAGGCTGAGAGCGGTGGTCAGACAGAACCCTAGGCAGAATGGATTTGTAGAGGAGGCAGGTTGCTTCGCTAACATACAACTATTTGACCAGCTAACCCGGCTGATGAAAACCGAAGCTGGGGGTGTGGGTATCG
Organism: Prosapia bicincta; assembly: GCA_036971475.1. Classification (NCBI taxonomy): domain Eukaryota; kingdom Metazoa; phylum Arthropoda; class Insecta; order Hemiptera; family Cercopidae; genus Prosapia; species Prosapia bicincta. The sequence goes on along the minus strand of JBAIZL010000004.1, from coordinate 103,120,406 downwards.
TGTTGGATGTGTCAAAAGCGTTCGATACGGTCCCACACATTGCAATAGAACATGCGCTTCGACGAAAGGGGATTCCCACCCCCTTAGTCGACTTGGTCATGGAGAGCTATTATGCCCTTTACACCCGTATAGCTCATCCCAACGGCGAAATAGAGGTAAAGCTCCAGCGGGGTGTTAAGCAAGGGGATCCTCTATCGCCCCTGCTTTTCAAGTTAGTACTTGAACCGCTGGAAAGCATGCCTGGATTTAAAATTAATGAGAACAGCAATATCTCTTGTCTAGCTTTCGCTGACGACTTAGTCCTAATAGCGTCGGACGCCTCGAAAGCCCAGGATCTTCTGCATGCCACCGTGGACTATTTTGGCGACCACGGCATGAATCTCTCGACATCAAAGAGCCGGTCGTTTCAAATAGTCAGGACGAGAGATTCTTGGTATCTGGAAGACCCCGGCATGGAAAGGCTAGGGGATAGAATCCGCTCGGCCACGGCGGAGGACAACTTCGTTTATCTTGGGGCGAAGTATTTCCTCTGGAAGGGCATTGACATTGGAAAGTTGCAGACCCAGCTCACCAGGGTACTGCAGAGGGTCGAACGCCTCGCCCTCAAGCCCCTCCAGAAGGTAGAATTACTACAAAAATATATTCTACCAGGATACCTTCACCAGCTGGTTACGGCCTTGCCAGCTATAACTCGGTTAAGACAGCTGGACCGAGAAGTGAGGGGATCCATAAAACGCTTAATGCACCTCCCGCAAAGTATCTGTGATAGTGTCCTGTACTGCGGGAGGGGAGACGGAGGGCTAGGTTTCCCTAGACTCGAACACCTAGTCCCTAGTGTTGATGTTGATAACAGAGTAGACAAGGAAGGGTTGGTGGAGGCGGTAAGGGTTAGAAATGAGGAGGTATTTCAGGGGTTTACTGAGGAGGAGGTGGGGAAGGAGATGAGACCGTTATTTAAAATGGGGGGGAGGGATAGGTTGTATGAGGGAAATTGGGTGGTGAGGGTTTCGTCTAGGGTGTATAAAAGATTGATGTGCTTGGGAAGGGTGTATGTGGGATTAAGGAGCTGCAGGGTGAGCGAATACGAGGGGGTGGTGAGGTACTTTCGTTGTCAGGGGTTGGGGCACTCACAAAGGGGATGTAGGGGTAAGGTAACCTGTTTCAGATGTGCGGAGGAGGGGCATCACGCCAGTATGTGTAAGGTAAAGGGGAAAAATTTAGCTAGGTGCGTAAATTGTGTAAGATTTGGATTTAAGGAGGTAGATCACAATGTGGGATGGGTGGGTTGTCCTGTACTGGGGATAATGCGACGGAGGATCGCGAACAATACTAGATATGATTAAAGTAGTGCAGGTTAATATAGACAGGTCAAGGGGGGGTACAGCAGAATTAAGAGAGGTATTAAGCAAAGAAAAGATAGATATAGCCTTAGTACAGGAACCTTACACATACAAGGGGTATGTAAGGGGGTTCGGGTCAGAAGCAAGAGTGGTATGTCATATAGGGGAAGGGAAGGCTTGGGCGGCGGTAATCGTAATGAATGAGAGGTTAGGAATTATGAAAGTACAGGGGCTTTGTACTTCTTATTGTGTGTGTGTTGAAGTATTGTTGGAAGGGGGTAAAAGGATATATGTGGTTTCGTTGTACTGCCAGTTCTCTGAGAGAATTGAAAGTTATATAGAATGCATGAGAAGAATAAGGGCTAAATTGAGGGGGGAATATATTTTACTAGGTATGGATGCAAATGCAAGATCGAAGAGGTGGGGGGGGGTTGGAAACAAATGAGAAAGGGGGAATGGTAGAGGAAGAAATTGATCTGTGAAGGTGGAATTTGTTAAACAATGTAGCATGTGGTCCGACGTATGTGACTGTGAGGGATAGCAGCTTCATCGATGTAAGCATGGAAACACAAATAGAGGGGATAAGGGTAATGGAATGGAAGCTGATGGATGACTGGGTTACTGGGTCACATAGAGCTATAGGAATGACTATAAGTGTGAATGAGGAAGGAGGTAGAAATAGAGGAAGGGGGGGAAATAAGAAGGGTAATTGGGCAAGGGGGTTGGCAATCAAGAGAGCGGATTGGGGGGTTTATAGGGAGAAATTGAGGAAGCTGTGTGAGGAGATGGAAAGGATAACATTAAGAAATAAAAGGGATGTAGTCAATTTAGAAAAAGAGTTAGGAGGGATAATTTGGAAGGCTGCTGTTGGGGCAATACCAAGGCAGGGGAGAAGGGTAGGGGGGAACAAGTGGTGGGACAAAGAACTGGAAGGGCTGAAGAGGGAAGTGTGTGGGAGGAGGAGGGATTGGAAGAGAGAGAGCGATGTGTGTGTGAGAAGCGAGTTAGTGAAAGTGTATAGAGCTAGGATGCAAGTGTACAAGCGGAAGATAAGGGATAAGAAGAAACTAAGTTGGGAAAAATTTGTGGAGGAAGAAATGAAGAAAAGTGAATGGAGCCTACCGTATAAGGGTGCGGTCAATAAGGTAAGTGTGAGGGAGGCAGCGTGTGCAATTGGAGGTGAGGATACAGTCACGTGGAGGGATTCAGCGACGAGGCTATTGAATGAATTGGTTGTGGATGATGAGATTGAGAGTGAGAATGAGGAGCAAGGACGGATACGGGAAGTAGTGATGGGGCAGGGGAGGGGAAGGGGAACATGCAGGATGACGGAGCAGGACATAGGGAAGGTGGTCAGGGGTTTAAAGAATGGGAAGGCTCCAGGTGTGGATGGAATAGTGGCGGAAATGATTAAGGAGGGATGGGAAATATTAAAGGATTGGCTTATAAGTTTATTTAATGGGTGTCTGAAATTTGGGGTTTTTCCGAATAGATGGAAGAAGGGAATAATAAGGGCTTTAGTGAAAGGGGAGGACAGGGACAGAGGGGATGCTAAATCGTATAGGCCAGTTTGTCTATTGGCAGTTATGGGTAAAATTTTTGAGAGGGTATTAGCAAGTAAATTAGGGTGGGTATTTGAAGAGGGGATATCGGGGTACCAATTCGGTTATATGAAGGGAAGGTCCACAGAGGATGCCATGATAAAGCTGAGGGAGGTGGTAGATGGGATGGGGAAAAAATATGCAATGGGGATATTTATAGATATGACGGGGGCGTTCGATAGGGTATGGTGGCCGGAGGTGCTTTACAGACTAAGGGAAAGAGGGGTGACAGGG
>JBAIZL010000004.1:102982231-103112231 GCA_036971475.1 Prosapia bicincta | reverse complement strand
TGTATCCATCTCGCTTCTTGACATTTTTGTTTAGATTATATATTTATAATTAATCGTTATAGGTCAGACGGTTCCTTAGCCGGTTCCATATATTTTTATTTATTTATCCATTTATATTTTTATTGGTACGCTTTTGTACTTTTCATTAATTTAATTTAATATTTAAAAGGTTTGATTCTTTTCTTTCTAATCTTTCTTGACTTCACTTATTTTGAAATTTGTCATTATCACTATTTATTTTGTACAGAATTTTGTATTTATTTTTGAAATAGGGTACCTGTTTCAGGTCCCAGTTCGGGCGCCAATTTTGCAACGCCCCTCCCCCGGTCCTTCCCTGCTGCCTCCGCTTCATTTGCTCTTTGTACCTTATGCTAGTGGTGGTGGTGGTTTTTAAAACATTTATGTTAGTTGTTTTGGTAAAATATGTTTTCTACTGTTTCCAAAACCCATGCCTTAATCCCCGGTGTTCGACGTAGGTGCCGCGCCTAAGCGCAAGTCACAACCCGCCGACTCCTGCAATACTGTTTGTATGACCCCCTAAAATCGTTAACGAATTTTTTTGGGTCTTCTACAGTCATATTTGTCAGTAATATAGTCAGCTAGAAATAATACAAGATTAACACGAACACTCAGAAACCCCAGATGCTCTTACCATGTTCCTAGATCTGCAGACACGGCAAGGGGCCCGTGCAAAATATGATCATGCTTAATTTACTTGTTTAAAAGCTCCTGTGTTGCTTAAACATGATCTGCCAGTAGACCAAGTCTCTGGACTTTAATATAAGAAACCAACTATTTTTCAGAATAGCTCAATATATTTAAATAAATTTGTCCTTAGGAGAGAACTCTCCTGGAGAAACATTAGGCTCTGAATTTTAACCAATTTATTAACTACTGAATTTTGTATTAATTTTGTCATCTGATTTAATAATCATTATTTATTAGTTGGAAAAAACTAGAAGTTTTATTTACTGTTCAACACAGAATAAATTTAAATAAAAAAAATTATAATAGATTTAATTTCTGTTTCAAGCTTGAAGAAGTCATATACTGAAATATAACATAATATTTCTTGTTACTGATACTTTGTATTTTTTATATGCACAAATAATTATTTACGGCATCTGGTATTCAACAATTTTTTCAGACTTCTCTACAAGTCGTTGTGTTTTTGTTTTTTAATACGGCGATCCAACGTCCCTCCCCATGGTTGGTTCTTCGCTATCTCAGTACATTTCCCTGTATTGGGGGGTTGAACAATGCATTCGAATAAACCTGCAAGCTTCTGTTATCGTTATTTGAAACACTCAAAACTATCTATTTCTTTAGATTCGCCGTAACATTTTTAATATTTACGTTTTTTGCATTTGGTTTTCACTATCGTTGGCTGTTGGATGCTGCTGGTAATTTTGAAATGTCAGCGATGGTTGTAGGTGGCCTTGTTCCCAAATTAGCATTCTTTTGATGTTTTTCGGCACTTTGGAATTTTCACTGCACTCCCGTTTGTCAAATTAAGTTAGTTAAAATTTTTTTATTTATAGTTATACAAAATTTTATTTACTTCTTCACTCTTGACTACGTTTCTTTATTAAAAAAATTAAATCTTTATTACATAAGTTTTGAATCAAATATTCAACATCTAGAAATTGCTAATTTTGTAACTGGGGCGGTCATTTTGACCGTCTCAGTGTGTGTGTACACACACATACACACACACACACACACACACACACACACACACACACAAACACACACACACACACACACACAAATATATATACACATATATATACAGATACACGGACTGTTATATTAAAGTTATGAATATCAACCTTCTGTACAGGGACGAATGTAATGCTCAATTCTATAAAGACAAATATTAACTGACTTCTATACAACAGATAGATGTATTTCATTTCCTAGCCCTTGCTATTGCAGTGCCTCAGCTACAACATATTTCAAAGCAATATGTATTCATGTATTCAGATGTATATAACTCAGGTAAATGAAAAGAATCGTTTTATTATTGTTGGAGACAATGTTACATTCCATGAGGATTTGTTTATACAACTTTTAGTATGCTATAAATTATAAAATCAATGCTGGCAATATAGAAACTATAATTTACAACACATCGAAAATAATTGTTTGTATATATTATGAATAATATAGAAATATATTATGTGCAACGTTTTGTTATTACGTGTACTAAAAGTAGATATTACAATATTACTCGCATCTATTAATTTCATCGTTTACATTCATTGTTGCATGCAATGTATGTTTGTATGTATGTATTCTTATATATAAAATTCAATAGATCCATCAAGAGATTGTGTTTATTAGATTATGGTGAAATAGAATAGTATAATTAGGAGACGTTAAATCAAACGTATATACAGCTACCCATCTTCAATTTTTAATAATCATAAGCTAGTCTATAGTAAGGACTTGAATAATGTTTTGTTAGATAACAAAATTGTTTAAATAGAATTAGCTACTCAAAACACAACTGGTAAAAAGTTAATAAAAACGTCGGATAAAATATAATAAAACATACTGAGAAAAAATTGAAATTGCTAAATCCAAAACGACAAGGTTTTTCAAAAGATACCCTTCCAATTACCCTTATCCACTGGATATAGTCTATTTAGGAATTCTCTTACTACTAACCATATCTTACTACAAAGAACATCTCTGTACTATAACTCTGTTATCTCTCCTAAATAACCATTTAGATATCTTGAAAAAGATGAATCTCCTAGAAGTTCCAATATTTCCGAACCCGATAGACGTGTTGCATTACGTCAATATGTTTAGCAACATTATTGTTAAATTTTATTTCATTTACCACTAAGTTTAGTGAACAAAATAATCCGCACACAATAATTTTCTAGTATCTCATGAATAGTCGAATGTGCAGGCATAAGACTTATGACGTAAGGCATAACTTGTCTGAGAAAAAACGCTTTCCAATACAATGAGTGAGATGATGTCATTGGATACTCATTCCATCGTTGAATTTAGAGCGAACAATGCCATAATAGGAAGTAAAAGGGAACGTTGTTTAAAAATATTAGAATCTGGTCTTCGTTACAATCGGGATGGAGGTTGGAGCTAGAATAAAATACGTGTGCTAGACATGACTTAGAAAGGCATAACCCTGGGGAAATGCTACAGCGTCCCCATGATGGAATGTCTGGATGAGGGAAGAGAGAAGTGAATATAATCTCTGTCAGCTGATGTGAATATAGAGAGGAGCTTAATATTTTGCATTTAATGCATCTCTTTTATAAAAAAGGAATTCCCTTTAAAAATGTAAAACATCGGACTTAGAATGGACATAATGAAACTGTTTTGTAAAAGCAAAAGTATCTTCTCTAACTATAAATTTACAGTGCTCCATTTACGCATGTTGTAATAAGATTTAAAGTTTAACCTAATATATTAATTATAGTTGTTATTTGTATGTTGGTATATACGTGTATAATGATATGCACACATTGCATTGAAAAATACTATATATATTTTGAATAGATTTATCATTTCAGTACTGGAGTAGGTTTATGAGAATGTAATTTATTCTATCATTTAACAAATCTATTACCTGGTATTACATCTTCAAGTAGGGGAAATCAAAGTAATGGTGTACACTTTAGGGAAAGGTTTTCCTATCTTCTTAATTTTTGAATAATTTACAGCGAAAGTTTTACACGATAGTAACTAGAAAGATTTTTAGTAACATATTTTTTCCCACAAATACAACTCACCTGATATTATCAATCATCTACTGCATAGTATGGCACTGACACGAACATCGGCGCAATTTCGTACAAGTCTTCTATTACCTGGTATTACATCTTCAAGTAGGGGAAATCAAAGTAATGGTGTACACTTTAGGGAAAGGTTTTCTATCTGAAAAAAATTAGGCACCACCTTGCCTACTTCCCTCCACCCCTCGCGTATAAAAACCCACCTCCCTCTCAAATAGTCCCTTAATACTCTCATCCTATCCCCCCTTTTAATCACCCCCGGCCACCACATCCTGTCAAACGCCCAGTCATATCCAGAAACATTCCCATACAGTACTTCTCGCATCTCCCATTTACTACCTCTTTCATCCTCCTCATCGCATCCACAGTCGACCGCCCTTTCATAAACCCATACTGCCTCTCATTCACACCCCCGTAAAACACCCCTCCCATTCCCCTTACCAACAATCTCTCCATAACCTTCCCCAAAACCGACAACAAGCACACCGGTCTATATGATCTAACCTCCCCCTCGTCTTTATCTTCCCTCTTTAACAAACAAACAACCCTCCCCCTTTTCCATTCGTTTGGGAACACCCCCACCTAAAACACGCGTTGTACATTCGCACCAAAATTTTACCTAGAACCCCCCACCCTTCCTTCAAAAACTCCACATGCACACAGTCTGGCCCTCGGCCCTTTCCGCTCTTACACTCCCATACAGCCCCACTTTCCATCTCCTCACTTACCCTAAACTCCTCTCTACCTTCTCTCATTCCTTTCACCCATTCCCTAACCCCCTTTTCATACTCTCCATCATTCTCGCACCTATCATCCACAATCAACCCCCCCCCCAACAATCGTTCCGCCGACTGACTCCACTCGATCACGTCGCTTCCTCCTACCGCAGCCATGGCTCCCCCCACCCCTACTTTTCCCCTTTCCAACTTATAAACTATTCCCCATGTGTCCTTCCCCATTTCCCTTTCTACAAAATCCTCCCAACTCCTCTTCCTCGCCTTCCTCACCTCCCCCCTATACCTATTGCTTCCTTTCCTATAGTCCTCTCTGGCTTTCCTAGTTTTCCTCTCATCCCGTGATCCCCTAATCCTCTGCATGGCTCTCCTACTTTTCCTAACTTCCCTTTTTAACCCCTCTAACTCCCCACTCCACCATTTAACCCCAACTGATCCCCCCTTTGCCCTGGGTATAGTTGCCATGGCTGCCTTCATAATTCCCTTCCCCACCCTCCTAACTAGTTCCAAAACCTCTACTTTATTCCCAACCTGGTGTTCCTCTACCCCTAACCCCTCCCTTAACTTATCCCTGAACCCATCCCAATCCCCCTCCTTTAACCTGAACCTTCTCTCCCCGTTGTCCCCCCTCCCCCTTCCCTTCCCTAGCCGCTGTCCAACCTGGAACTTAATTGGCTGATGCCCTTCCCCCAACTCCTCCCTTAATATTTCCCACCCCCCAATGCTGTCCCTCATTTCCCCTGACACCACAGTTAAATCAATAAAACTCTCCCCCTCTTTCCCGTACTTAATAAATGTCGGCCCTTGCCCTCCCTCATTAATCACCTCCCACCCCAGCTCCACTACCTGTTCCTCCAAATACCCCCTTTGATCCGTTACCCTGTCCCCCCACCCTCTTGATCTGGCATTCCCATCTATGCAGAGGATGACCTTCCTATTTCTCAGTACCTCCCTATTTCCCTAATTGCATTTAGATACCCCCTATATCTTCATTATGCTTACAATACATTGAATCAATATAAAAACTCCTCACCCCCCTTCCCCATATTTCCACTACAACCCAGTTCTTTGATGATAAATTCTGCAACCCCATTACCCCCAGTGTTCTGTCTAATACCACTACTGCTGCCCCTATGTCCCCTTTGCACTGCCCCCCATAGAAAATTCTTGCCCCAACCCCAAAACCCCTGACTTCCCCCCCCCCCACATGTACGGCTCCTGTAGTGCAATTACCCCCACCCCATCCCTAACTGCTCTCACTCTTATCTCATCAACCTTTCTTCTAGTTCGATCCACGTTTATTTGGATTATTCCTATTACCATGTTCACTTGTAATATCCGGTACGGCCCACCATCTTCCTGACCATCATCTCCCTTGCCTGGCATCCTGTCCTGTCCACCCAATGGTTGACATCCCTCAGACCTGCCTTCATGCAATTTGCACACCTCATGCCCTCCCCTCTATAGCTACAGTTTGATATGTGGTGTCCCATTTCTCCACACCTGCCACATGTAATGGGCCCTCTGCAAAATCTCGTGGTGTGCCCCAACCCCTGACACCTGTAGCACCTCTGGACCCCCAGATACTCCTTTACATTACAACACCTGAGTCCAAGGTATACTTTCCCCCTCTTCAGCAACATATTAAACAGCCTCCCCGTGACCTCCATCACCCAGTTACAGGTTGGCCCAACCCTCGCCCCCAACTTGAACTTTGATGTCATACCCTTAACCGCTTCTTCCTTACTTTCAAAAATCTCCATGTTCTTTCTCACCAAATTCTCCACAATGTCATCTTCACCTATCTCCCTGTCGACATCGTAGATGATGACCCTAGGCTTCCTCAACTCTGGCACTCCATCAACCTCGAAAGCCCTTCTCTCCCAATTTTTCATTGCCCCTGAGTTTTCCTACATCCTCATCATTGTGGAGCTCCAACACAAAGTTTCTCCCCTCCCTCCGTAAAGCCCTTACTCTAATCTCACCTTCTTTGACCCCCAACAATCCTCCTAATTCGTCCTTCTCCTTCCCAACTGACCCTTTTCCTGGAGCTTCCACTATAACTTGCGGTCCTCTCGGTCTTACTCCCGGTCCTCTTCCTCTTCTTACCACTTGGCTCCATGCACTTCCCGCTTCCTCGTCCACCTCCATCTTCTCTTCTCCCCTCTTCGCTTCCATTAAATTAACCACTCTCTTCATCTCACCCTGTACCACGTCCTTTATTTCCCCTATTATCGATCCCCTTGGTTCTCCTCCCTTACCAGCCCTGTCATATTTAGCATAATATCCCCTATTTTCTCTTCAAACTCTCCCTCCGATATTCCTTTACCCTTACCCTCCACTTTTTCCTCAATTCTTCCTGCCCTCCTTACTTCCATTGCCAGTTCTTTCACTCCTCTTCTTATGCCCTCCAACCTTGCTCCCAGATACGTCCCATGCTTCTGCCAGCTGAATTCTTTTGTCAAATACCCTTGTAACTCCACCATACATTTATCTACCTGCCCCATAACTTGTTTAGCTTTTTCCTCCATCATCTTCCCTAATCCCTCCCTCACTATCTCAGGTGAATCCTCCGACTGACTCCTCTCCGACCTCACTCTCTTTTTAGCACCCCTCCTTCCAGTGTTACTAATGCCTTCTCCCCCTCTTTCTCCCATCCCCTATACCTATCCCTATCCATTCCTAGTCCCTACTGCCCCTAATTCTTATGCCTGTAATTACTATGTTCCCCCCCCCCTAGTTTGATGCACTGTACTCTTACCCAACCCCCTCTGGCTACTATATTCACCAGAACCCAGTCCACAGTTAATTACTATCTAACACTTCGCCCTTAATTAAACTAATTCCTAACGCTCTAAATAAATCAAGTTATATCCACTAATAAACAACAATAGATTACAATAATAACAACAAACAAAATTAAACAAAATTAAAAACGTCCTTCTTGTATTTCCTTTAATCTAGAATTCCTTCTTGCCTTTCCAATAGTATAGTTATCTACTCTACTGTTCAAACAGACTAAACAAATAAACTCAGTTCGCTGAGTTATTCCTTGTCTACTGATAAGCAATACGCAATACTTTAAGATAAGATAACCTACATTCCTTACTCTAACCAATTTGTTCTGCAAAAATAATAAACTTAATAAAAAAAACTTTTAAATTATCCAAATTAACGTACTTATACTGTTCCAAATTAAAATAAAATATAGTACTTACGTGCAGAAAAACCTAATACGTGTACTAGCCAAAATTAAAACTTAAAAAACTCAAAATTAACACTGTCCCTACTAAACTCAAAATAACTCCTGTCCGACCAAAACAAAAATCAAAAACTCTTCACCACTGTATAAAACTCCTGTCAATCAGCACCTCTGCCACTTTTCATTTAAATAACACAACTTTTTCCCAGTCAAAACTGCCAATCTTACGGAGCTCGTTAGAAACACATCCGCATTGCTTTGCTGTCCCCACTGAAGTCCAGTAGATAGGGACAGTGTGCTGAGATGTGTATAATAGAAATGAGAGATAAAGTAGAAATAAACAAAGAAGAAGAAGAGAGTGGCAGGAGGATACCTAGCCTCGCGACTTTAATCCTCCTCCCGGAAATACACATTATAAGAAGAAAACGGAGAGTCTACCCTAGCATGTGAAACCACTACCCCCACGAAACCTTTCCTCAATCCATGTACCCGGAGGACAGAACCTCCGTGGGCTGAGTACATGACCCGTGGTACCATTTTTGGCAATGAAGCCCCGAAGCCCTGAATGGTCGCGGTCCCGTGATCCCAAGCCACTTGCCAGGGATCGCTACAGCTTGTCTAGCCCTCCAGACGCCGGCTGGGACTTACCGCGCTTTAGTAGATAGGGACATGTGATTACGAGTGCAAAACAAGTGCTTCGAGGATTGGCGTACCTAGACTCGAAAGTACACCGCCAATCCTCACTCAATATAGGGAGGAAGGAGATATCTAATATCTAGCACACCCACTACCCCCACGAATCCAACACCAATTATCGTGTGCCTGGAGTTGTCCTAGAGGTCCTCCAGGGGGCTTTACACGAACCCGTGGTACCAGTATCCTGGCTCCTCAAGAGGAACACAGGATCTAAGGCCTAGACTGGTCGCCGGCCCGTCAGCAAACCCACATGATTCACTGACTACGGTTTCGGTCTCCCTTACTGACAAGTTGGGGACTTAACTTCTCAGTCCAGGTTTCCTGGTCTTCCGTACCCACACTGGTTCAGGTCAGACACTTTCCACATTCACTTCCTTTATTAGATTTAATTTATTATTCTCATTCCTTATTATTATTAGTTTATCCTTCCCCATTCAGCACCCCCATACTCTCCTCTCCCAATCACTCCTGTTCCTTGACTGCCAGCACCTCCTTTGCAAATTCCCTAAATATCTCAAACCCCTGTTCTGACACCAGTTCATTCTTTCCCATACCCAGCCCCAAGTCCCTTAATTTTCTCTTACACTCACTCCTTTCCCTTTCCCACCTTACACATTCAAACACAACGTGGTCCGCCGTGTCCCTCCGTCCACATTCACACACCTCACTATCCACTAGTCCAAATCTTTTGAGATTTCCCTTGAAGCACCCGTGTCCACTCACACACTGGGTCACGTAGAACTCCGGTCTGACCCAACCCGCATTCACAAGTGCCCTTACATCCCCCCACCATTTAAACGCAATTCTTCCCTTTTCGCTCGCATTCCACCTATCTTGCCACTCTGTCATTACCAGCTCCTTCACTTTCCTTCTACATTCCTCCTTCCCTATATCGTGCCCTCTCCATTCTATTCTGCCGTATTTCCTCGCTCTTCCAATCATATACCTCCTGTCTATCTCTAAATCTAATGGTAATACCCCACCTATTACCCCTGCAGAAGGACCGATGCCTCTAGGTGTCCCTTGGTTTCACCAAAACAAATTTCAGAAAACTCCATAATTACTTTACTATATTTTCAGTAGATAGGGACAGTGGGAATCTCGTTAATCCATTCTACGCTATTGCCCATCTGTTATACACAACCAAATAGTGGTATTCAGAGACCACGTTCTTCACCGCCAATGTTTTTAAGCCTGTCTAAAGCTACAACCTCTTACAGATTTCGACTTTCTAAACCTTTATATATCTCATCAGTTCAGTCTTGTCGTGATCATCATCTGTTTGTTATTTCTCAAACGAATCAAATCCAAACTTTTTCGGCCCCGTATACTTCACGTCTTTTCTTCATTTAGTCAGACAAAGTCTAATGTCGGTTTATTATCATTTTGTTTATCTTTTTATTTACCTTTTCAGCTCCTAACATTCTTTTCCATGTAAAATCTGTTTTTATTTTCCCCACTTTCTCGTAATTTCAAGGATATGAGCTGTATAATATTATACCTTAAGTTGTACTTGTAAATATACGTATGAGTGGTTATAATTGTTTTACCTCATAATTTTATGCTAGAATAGAAAGTTCATTGATTTAAACTATTTTTTTTTTGTCTTTAATACCGATCTTGATTTTTTTTTCTCGCGTTTCCCATCTCATTAACAATAATTCTACAATACCATATATGCTACATTTATGTGTCTATTGTCTGCATTTCGATTTAGGCCATTGCCTTCGTTTTTCACTCTACCAAATAATAATATTAAAATCATTATAAAAATATCAGCAGTATCATATTCTTCTTTTAGCTTTCTTATATTATTGCCAAGATGTAATTTTAATATTACAGTTTACCCAACGTTTCAGATAAAATAATAGCAAGAAATACATAAAAATGTGCCGTAATTTGTTTTTATCTTCCCGTGGACAAAATTAAATATATGGGTTATGTCTGGGGTACCAAGCAGCTTGGTGATATGGTCTAAATACCAGGATCTATTATCCATACATGGTATTATCGTGGGTTTTAGGAAATACCCTTTTTTGGCAATTAAGTGGTAATTTTCACCCAACCCATGGAACGTCTACTACAAAGTTAGCCTAAAAGACTGTCAAACTTAAAAATTATAACGACCACGATAATAAAGCTTTTGATATAGCAAGGAGTCCAATGCTCACGTAAAAATATTGTTAATATTTCTGCACAATAGTTAAGTACATAATTATTTAATAAAACGTCCAGCCAATTATTAACTTGATTTAACCTGTCTGAGTTTGCTTATTTGATGAGTTCCTTTATAATTCAAATGTCCTCTTTCCAGCATTAAACTTTCTAGGCATGCCCTCTTTCAACATTGAATTGCGTCCAAGTGGGAGTAAAGAAAACTTCCAAACAGAGTTTATTTCAACAATGGGTCCGTTGTTGTCAAGTCTACTGGTAACAAGCAATGAATTCACTTTACTTACTTAGTGGCAAATCTACTTTTAGCTGTTTAGATTACTCCCTACTAATAATATAGTTGATTAAATGTTATTATAATTAGAGCATCATTATTTTAGTTTTGATATGTAAACTATAAATTACTCTATGAATATATATACTCTATAAGTGCGATATTCTAGCACACGAGGTGGCAATTGCAACGTTTGTACATGGCTGTGCAATATTAGCAGCTGATAAACACACACACACACACAGCGTCGTGAAGATCCACCAATTTGCCAGTACTGCGGTGATATCTTCACAATAAAACATATTTTAGTTGATTGTGTTGGTGTAACTAAAATTCATGCCCTTTTAGTTTAAAGGTGGTGTTAAGGGACGATTCCTCGGCCATTGACCGAGTCATGTACAACGCTTTCCTACACCACTTGAACATATTTTTAAAAATTTAATATTTAAAATACATGCTTTTATAGTTATACTTACATTTCTTTTAATTATCATCTACGTATATTTTTTATTTATTTAAATTTAGTATATTTTATGTTCTTGTTATTGTACTATGTTCCTAGATCTACAGACACGGTGAGGGGCCCGTGCAAAATATGATCATGCTTAATTTACTTGTTTAAAAGCTCCTGTGTTGTTTAAACATGATCTGCCAGTAGACCAAGTCTCTGGACTTAAATATAAAAAACCAAATATTTTTCAGAATAGCTCAATATATTTAAATAAATTTGTCCTTAGGAGAGAACTCTCCTGGAGAAACATTAGGCTCTGAATTTTATCTAATTTATTAACTACTGAATTTTGTATTAATTTTGTTATCTGATTTAATAATCATTATTTATTAGTTGGAAAAAACTAGAAGTTTTATTTACTGTTAAACACAGAATAAATTTAAATAAAAAAAATTATAATAGATTTAATTTCTATTTCAAGCTTGACGAAATCATATACTGAAATATAACATAATATTTCTTGTTACTGATACTTTGTATTTTTTATATGCACAAATAATTATTTACGGCATCTCGTATTCAAAATTTTTTTCAGACTCCTCTACAAGTCGTTGTGTTTTTGTTTTTTAATACGGCGATCCAACGTCCCTTCCCATGGTTGGTTCTTCGCTATCTCAGTGCATTTTCCTGTATTGGGAGGTTAAACTATGCATTCGAATAAACCTGCAAGCTTCTGTTATCGTTATTTGAAACACTTAAAACTGTCTATTTCTTTAGATTCGCCGTAACATTTTTAATATTTAAGTTTTTTGCCTTTGGTTTTCACTATCGTTGGCTGTTGGATGCTGCTGGTCATTTTGAAATGTCAGTGATGGTTGTAGGTGGCCTTGTTCCCAAATTAGCATTCTTTTGATGTTTTGCGGCACTTAGGAATTTTCACTTCACTCCCGTTTGTCAAATTAAGTTAGTTAAAATTTTTTTATTTATAGTTATACAAAAATTTATTTACTTCTTCACTCTTTACTACGTTTCTTTATTAGAAAAATTAAATCTTTATTACAAAAGTTTTGAATCAAATATTCAACATCTAGAAATTGTTAATTTTTTAACTTGGGCGGTCATTTCGGCCGTCTCAGTGTGTATACACAAACACACACACACACACACACACACACACACACACACACACACACACACACACACACACACACACACACACACACACACACACATATATATATATATATATATATATATATATACACACACAGATACATGGTCTGTTATATTAAAGTTTTGAATATCAACCTTCTGTACAGGGACGAATGTAATGCTCAATTCTATAAAGACAAATATTTACTGACTTCTATACAACAGATAGAGATATGTATTCCATTTCCTAGCCCTTGCTATTGCAGTGTCTCAGCTACAACATATTTCAAAGCAATATGTATTCATGTATTCAGATGTATATAACTCAGGTAAATGAAAAGAATCGTTTTATTATTGTTGGAGACAATGTTACATTCCATGAGGATTTGTTTATACAACTTTTAGTGTGCTATAAATTATAAAATCAATGCTGGCAATATAGAAACTTTAATTTACAACACCTTGAAAATAATTGTTTGTATATATTATGAAGAATGTAAAAATATATTATGTGCAACGTTTTGTTATTACGTGTACTAAAAGTAGATATTACAATATTACTCGCATCTATTAATTTCATCGTTTACATTCATTGTTGCATGCAATGTATGTTTGTATGTATGTAGGCCTATTCTTTTATATAAAATTTAATAGATCCATCAAGAGATTGTGTTTATTAGATTATGGTGAAATAGAATAGTATAATTAACGAATAGTTAAATCAAACGTATATACAGCTACCCATCATCAATTTTTACCAATCATAAGCTAGTCTATAGTAAAGACTTGAATAATGTTTTGTTAGATAACAAAATTGTTTAAATAGAATTAGTTACTCAAAACACAACTGGTAAAAAGTTAATAAAAACGTCGGATAACATATAATAAAACATACTGAGAAAAAATTGAAATTGCTAAATCCAAAACGACAAGGTTTTTCAAAAGATACCCTTCTATTTACCCTTTTCCACTGGATATAGTCTATTTAGGAATTCTCTTACTACTAACCATATCTTACTACAAAGTACATCTCTGTACTATAACTCTGTTATCTCTCCTAAGTAACCATTTAGATATCTTGAGAAAGGTGAATCTCCTACAAGTTCCAATATTTCCGAACCCGATAGACGTGTTGCATTACGTCAATATGTTTAGCAACATTATTGTTAAATTTTATTTCATTTACCACTAATTTTAGTGAACAAAATAATTGCTGGTTGTTCATTGCTATTTACCCTTTTCCACTGGATATAGCCTATTTAAGTATTCTCTTACTACTAACCATATCTTACTACAAAG
This sequence comes from Prosapia bicincta, assembly GCA_036971475.1. Taxonomy (NCBI): domain Eukaryota; kingdom Metazoa; phylum Arthropoda; class Insecta; order Hemiptera; family Cercopidae; genus Prosapia; species Prosapia bicincta. The sequence continues at coordinate 103,098,478 of JBAIZL010000004.1, read as the reverse complement.
TACATCTCTGTACTATAACTCTGTTATCTCTCCTAAGTAACCATTTAGATATCTTGAGAAAGGTGAATCTCCTACAAGTTCCAATATTTCCGAACCCGATAGACGTGTTGCATTACGTCAATATGTTTAGCAACATTATTGTTAAATTTTATTTCATTTACCACTAATTTTAGTGAACAAAATAATTGCTGGTTGTTCATTGCTATTTACCCTTTTCCACTGGATATAGTCTATTTAAGTATTCTCTTACTACTAACCATATCTTACTACAAAGTATATCTCTGTACCATAACTCTGTTATCTCTCCTAAATAACCATTTAGATATCTTGAGAAAGGTGAATCACTATTTTAGTGAACAAAATAATACGCGCACAATAATTTTTTAGTATCTCATGAATAGTCGAATGTGCAGGTGTAAGACTTATGACGTAAGGCATAACTTGTCTGAGAAAAAACGCTTTCCAATACAATGAGTGAGATGATGCCATTGGATACTCATTCCATCGGTGAGTTTAGAGCTAACAATGCCACAATAGGAAGTAAAAAGGAACGTTGTTTAAAAATACTAGAATCTGGTCTTCGTTACAATCGGGAAGGAGATTGGAGCTAGAATAAAATACGTGTGCTAGACATGACTTAGAAAGGCATAACCCTGGGGAAATGCTACAGCGTCCCCATGATGGAATGTCTGGATGAGGGAAGAGAGAAGTGAATATAATCTCTGTCAGCTGATGTGAATATAGAGAGGAGCTTAATATTTTGCATTTAATGCATCTCTTTTATAAAAAAGGAATTCCCTTTATAAATGTAAAACAGCGGACTTAGAATGGACATAGTGAAACTTTTTTTGTAAAAGCAAAAGTATCTTCTCTAACTATAAATTTACAGTGCTCCATTTACACATGTTGTAATAAGATTTAAAGTTTAACCTAATATTTTAATTATATTTGTTATTTGTATGTTGGTATATACGTGTATAATGATATGCACACATTGTATTGAAAAATACTATATGTTATTTGAATAGATTTATTATTTCAGTACTGGAGTAGGTTTATGAGAATGTAATTTATTCTATCATTTATCAAATCTATTACCTGGTATTATATCTTCAAGTAGGGGAAATCAAAGTAATGGTGTACACTTTAGGGAAAGGTTTTCCTATCTTCTTAATTTTTGAATAATTTACAGCGAAAGTGTTACACGATAGTAACTAGAAAGATTTTTAGAAAACATATTTTTTCCCACAAATACAACTCACCTGATATTATCAATCATCTACTGCATAGTATGGCACTAACACGAACATCGGGGCAATATCGTACAAGTCTTGGAGTGATAACGGTCCATAAATAAGAAAATAGAACGGTCCATAGAATAAAAATTATTTTAACATTTGGTTCATTAATTGAATATCACAAAAATGTAATGTATCTAGTGTAATAACAACAGAAAAGCCTTGTTTATGAAAATACTTTACAAAATTATGTACTGTATATTGAATTATTTTCTTTATGAACTGAAGCTGACACTCCAATGTAGGTTTAAAAATTTTTGAAAGGCACTAAGCATCAATGTACAACTTAAGCTATATTATGTTTCAGGATCTAAAATAATTTGGAAATATGGTAATTCACTTTTTTCAATGTTTGAAACTCTATTCCGTCTTATTGAAAAGGGATGCAACGTCATAGGAGATTGTCTTGGCAAAAACATTTAATATCATAAAATAAAAGAGCCCAGCTAGCTCTCTACTTTTATCGCAGCCATTTTTTACAATCTATAGAATGAACATTTGGTATTGACGTTTTCATATTAAGGAATTCTAAGTTATATTGAAAAGTTCCTTAGTTATCTGAAGGACAATTTTTATAATAATATTATTTACTGGGCAAAACCGTACACTTGTTCCATACACACTGTACGGCGTTGCCCGATCTGTCTCGAGTTCCATTAAAATTCATAACTGAGCAATAAATCGACCTTTAATCATGTTTCATATTGTTACCCGAACTAAACAGAGAACTCTGCTCGCTTCCTAGACATTGCAAACTTGGTGTACGGTATTGCCTCGATCTAACCTACTATATAACTCTGAATATTTCTATTTTAATAAAATCCCCGTTACACGAAAAAGTAACACTGTTACACGAACTGCGAGGATCGCCTCACTGTATGTTTTTAAAATTTGTTTGGATTGTTTTGCTTTAGCAATAAATACAATCAATATTTTAACAATCTTTAGAGCCTTAACTACTTTTTGTAGAAAAATTTTCTTTGTTTATTAATAGGTAAAGCTTTTCAAAATATTTATGAAAATACCTCAAATCCCACTAGCAGACCTTTACCTTTTGTAACGTGGCCACTGTAGGTGGAGAATATCTCGCGGCCTTAGGACATCGATGTGAAGGTTTAACAAATACTTTCTAAATTAAAAAGTGTTTATAAACTAACGTCCATGTTTACATATAAAAGTAATAATTTATATTACAAGATATATACATCACTAAACCAAAGAATAATGTTTAATGACATCGTTACACGCATAAGCGGGTATATTCCGCCTAAACCACTACAAACTTTCTCAACTGAATCGGATTTTTCTGTTGTGTGGTGGGTGAAGAGAAGATATCCGCAAGTTTCACTCAAATATTTCTAATATCACGTTTAGCAATATTACAAAATTAACTAAAAAAAAATGGGGATTCTCCACTGTGCGTGTAAAGGGTTGTTAAACTTATATGTAACATTAAATTGGTAATATACTCTATACAATTGTTATCCACCTCAATGCTTTGGGTGAAATTTTAACCGTATAACCGTATACATTGCTTTGAAAAGCATTTGTATTTTAAATTAGCTTGTTAATAAACTTTACCAATTAGCTTAGAAAGTTTTAATTAATAGTTCCAGTTAGACATTTGTTAAACACTAGGAATATTTTTACTGCTCGGCTGTAAGCTCCATGGCAATGTAACTACCACAATGTGTTAATTTAAATGATGGAATTAATAAACAAGTATAACAAACAGAGGTAGGACCGGGATTTACTCTAGAACTGCTTTGAAACCACACAAAAAAAGACAACGTGCTTTTGTCAAATTATGTGTATTGTTTATATTATAAAACATTTATACTTGTTGTATACACGTTGTATTTAACCTTTTTTTTCAAATAATTATGTTCTTTTTAAAGTTTACATTTAGAAAGTGGTAATTGTGCAAAATAAACCTTAAAATAGAAGTGAAATACTAAACTTATACCAAATTAATAAACAAATGTACTTACGTATGCCTTATAGCCAATACGCATTAAAACAAAACACTTTAACTCTTTCACAAAATGACGACACAAAAACCAAAAATTACCTTCTAAAAATCAAAATAAACCAAAAATCACAATAACAATCCTTAGATACACTACTAATGAACCACTCTGCCAATTTTCAGCACGAAAACGCACCGAAAATTGAGAAACCAACGGAGCTAACCGAAAACACGTTCGCACCGCACGGCTGTCCAACTGAAGTCACAGTAGATAGGGACAGTGGGAATCTCGTTAATCCATTCATGCGCGTCACTAATTAGATGACGAGGCATTTGGATATTTTCTAGACACCCGCCCTAAAAAGGCGAACTGGTGCCCACTTTCCTCTTTGACCTCAAAGAGGAGGACGAGGTAACTTGTCAGTGTGAAACCTTTAGGGAGCGGGGCTCACACACTTTTCGCCCCACTCCCTTTGCCTTTATAGTGCGGCAAGAGATAAACGAGAAATCACTGTCCGGCACCACTATGGGCAAAGGACGGTGCATGCTACTTGGTAAAATTAGGCAAGTGGGCCCCTAGAGAGTCACCTCAAGAGGGGATGGGAGTCGGCAACCTCATGTAAGGCATTGCCTGGGGAAAACCGCGCAGAGGTTTCCACTCGATCATTCTCCGATGATCGACCCACTGCCCCAGAAGGTGTATAGGTCCTTCTGGGACTCGCACGACACACAGTACACTGAGCCAAGATAAAAGCAAATACCTACTGAGTAGGTAAGTCAATAACAAGTTAAAATTTTTGGTTAAAACAATAATAGATAAAACCTACAAACTAAATAACGAATTAATAAATAATAACAACAATGGCCCAGCGTAAAGAATGTGGAGCTCATGCCGACTCGCAGGGTCATCGGGGCACGGGCTCATGAGGAGAGTGAAACCTGTCATAATCCATAAACCCGTGGTACATCTCAATAGAGCTCCGAAGAGCTATAAGGGATATACTCTTTATTATGCCCTTGCCTATTACCCCGAGCGTTCTAAGGTTTTGTAGGGTTGGCTTGGGACCAACCACAATTGGTAGGACATCTCCGCTAGGAACCTGATACAGCTCCTGCAACTGAGGAGAGAGAGCTGCGGTTCCTTAGTAATGACTACCTCATCAGCCCTCGCGGCGTTCAAAGCAACGAGATCAACGATCTCGTTGTGTCTGTGGATGCGCACTGGCTTCGTGTGTGTACACTCTCCCAGAATGTGGCCCAGTGTTTCCATCCTGAGCCGACATTTGCGGCATAGCACATCCACCTGTAGACGGACCCGATTCAGCATGGTTTTATTACCAGCTGTGTTGGTACGCAGCTGCAGGACGGTTATAAACCTGCAAGGCTTCAACAGGGACGGTTCAAGCAAAAAAAATGCGTTCCCCACCCTGTCGCCGGCGAGGGACGGTACAACCTTGCCCTGAGCTGAGAGCCCCTTCCACAGATCTAGCTCTCTCTTCAGATTTTGGAGCAGCCGCAAATCGCGTTCGGTGTAAGGGTACGATAATCTTACAGCCTGTGCCAGCCTACGGAGACTTGCAGTAGTACTGGCACATCCCGACAGAGCTACTATGGCTGGGTCCGGCCAGTTCTGAAACCGGAGCCCCAGCTTGAGAGCCACTCGAGGGACTAGGTATTCGAGTCTAGGGAAGCCTAGCCCTCCATCTCCCCTCCCGCAGTACAGGACACCATCACAGATACTTTGCGGGAGGTGCATTATGCGTTTGATGGATCCCCTCACTTTTCGGTCCAGCTGTCTTAACCGAGTCATAGCTGGCAAGGCCGTAACCAGCTGGTGACGGTAGATTATATTTCTGCAGTAATTCTACCTTCTGGAGGGGCTTGAGAGCGACGCGTTCGACCCTCTGCAGTACCCTGGTGAGCTGGGTCTGCAACTCTCCAATATCAATGCCCTTCCAGAGGGAATACTTCGCCCCAAGATAAACGAAGCTGTCCTCCGCCGTGGCCGAGCGGACTCTATCCCCTAGCCTTTCCATGCCGGGGTCTTCCAGATACCAAGAATCTCTCGTCCTGACTATTTGAAATGCCAGGCTCTTTGACGTTGAGAGATTCATACCGTGGTCGCCAAAATAGTCCACGGTGGCATGCAGAAGATCCTGGGCTTTCGAGGCGTCCGACGCTATTAGGACTAAGTCGTCAGCGAAAGCTAGACAAGAGATATTGCTGTTCTCATTAAATTTAAATCCAGGCATGCTTTTCAGCCGTTCAAGTAGCGGTTCAAGTACTAACTTGAAAAGCAAGGGCGATAAAGGATCCCCTTGCTTAATACCCCGCTGGAGCTTCACCTCTATTTCACCGATGGGATGAGCTATACGGGTGTAAAGGGCCCGAAAGCTCTCTGACCAGGTCGACTAAGGGGGGTGGGAATCCCCTTTCGTCGAAGCGCATGTTCTATTGCAATGTGCGAGACAGTATCGAACGATTTTGACACATCCAACACGATACCCACACCCCAGCTTCAGTTTTCATCAGCCGGGTTAGCTGGTCAAGTAATTGTATGTTAGCGAAGCAACCTGCCTCCGCTACAAATCCCTTCTGCCTAGGGTTCTGTCTGACCACCGCTCTCAGCCTTTGATCGACGACTTCCCAGAAGAGGCGACTGAGGAGGGAACTAATCGTGATCGGCCGGTAATTAACTGCTTGAGAAGGGTCTTTTCCCTCTTTTGGTATGATTGTGGTCCTATTCATCCTCCATTCGGTCGGCAGACAACCGGAGGCGAACACAATGTTGAAAAGCCCAGTCATTAGTTGGAGTTGGACTCGACCAGACAGAGCCGCCTTTCTGATTTCGTCCGGTCCTCCAGCTGTGGTCCTCTTGGTCCTGTCAAGCCGCATCTTTACATCTACGGCTTCGATTGGTGGAAGAGCTTCCAACTCAACCGGAGGCCCCTCGACAGGATCTCCTAGCCTCGTGGGCGCCCTAGTCCCCCCTAGGGCGCTGTACAGAAGTTTGACGTCATCACGGGCTAGCTCATGGGGTTCGGACGTAGCACAATCCGTTCCCAAGCGAACATGATTTGCAAGAACACTGGGTGCGTTCTTGAAGAGGTCTTGCGTTCGAGAAAATCTGTACCGCTTCTTTGCACGCTTGTTCGTTCGCCTTGTTTGAGGCAGAGGAAGAGGCGCCGTCTGTCCGGAGGTGCTCGACGTCTTGGGCATTCAAGAAGTCCGTCAGAGAGCCATAGATGGTGTTAACGACCTCCTGATTTATGGTCTGCAGTCGGCTGGCATCTCGCATCTCACCCCTCGGGCACCCGTAGGGCCAGTTGAGGCCAATCCTTCAACTGTGCCAGAAGCCTTACACGCCACCCTTCCATGTCCAAGAGTGGCTGGGTTTGAGGTTCTGACACCGCCACTATCAAATTCCCGGTCCCTTGGGAGGGTCTGGCACGTGCGTTCAAGTCCCCCTCCGGAGTATGCACCACCTCCGTTGGGGGTAGGTCAAACCTTGGGGACACCCACTGATGTTGGCGTGCGAGGCGACTGTGCTCGACGCATGGGTGGTCCTCTGGCGGCGGGTAGAGATCGAACTTCTCACCGAAGCAAGGAACTGATCCCGTGCCTTGATGTAAGAAGGCAACTGGCTCTTGTCGTTGACCTGTTTGGCCGTCTTGGAGCTTAATCGTTGTGCCATCCTGGCGGCGATGTAATGGTCGCCTTTGCTGTAGACTCACAAAGCATACACACACATACACACACCAACACAATCTATACACATTTCAACACTTACATCTTCTCTTAGGGAATTTTAACTGGTCAGAACCGTTGCGCGTTGGGAGTGCTGAAAGGTCCAGAGCGTGACAAACTCTGGTCTGGGACGTTGATGTGAGCTTGCTCTGCCGAAGACGTATGCGCGGTTGCTGGTCTGCTAGCCACTTCGGTCCTTGGTCAGGGAGTGTCCGCGGTGCACAGTTGTCGGAGCTTGTGCACAGTATTACGAGTTCTCGACTGATGCCCATCCAGTCGAGCTAACGAGGAAACTATGGGCCCCAGAGTTCCGGGGGTTGGAAATGATCGAAAGTGATCCATGGGTGTACCCGTTCTCATAGTCTCGCCCGTAACGCCTGACACGATGGTTAGCTTAAATCTAATTTATGGAAAACAAACAAAAGTCCAACCAACCAACAAACCAGAGTAATGTAAAGAGGCGTCGTGAGGTTTCTCCGAAGATGCCTAGTGCAGTAAATGAGACGAGGAAAGAAATAGATGTAGCATCACCCAAACTATCGCCTAAATTTTTAATTGTTTCTAGCACAGAAGAAGGAAAAGATCTGTCGAAAGTATCGCCTTTTTTGATCCATAAGGCTATAACTGAATGTGCAGCAGGACCTGTCTCTTCCATAAGGAAGTTACGGAATGGAACACTGCTGTTAGAAACAAGTAGTTCGAAGCAGTCACAATATCTGCTGAAAATGACGTCCTTCTTTGATCAGGTCAAGGTTTCGGTGGCCTCCACAAAACCTTGAACTCTCAAGGGGACTAATATCACGCAGAGATCTTTTGTATGTCCGTGAGGACGAAATACAATCTGAACTGGAATCTGAAGGTGTAACAGAAGTCGTACGAATTATGAGGATGGGAAACGGTCAGAGAGTTCCAACAACATCAATTATCCTGACATTCGGGAAACCATCTATCCCGGAATATTTATATGCTGGCTATCAACGGCTTCCTGTTAGGCCCTACGTTCCCAATCCACGGCGGTGCTTTAAATGCCAACGTTTTGGACACGTCAGCTCTTCTTGCTCCAAGCCAGGGTATGCGGACAGTGCGGATCTGAAGACCATGTAGAGAAGGTTTGCACAAGTACTCCAAAATGCCCAAACTGTGCTGGTGATCACCCTGTTTGCTCCTTTAACTGCCCAAAGTTCAAGGAGGAGAAAGCGATCCTCAGCATAGTGTCAAAGGATAAAACATCTTTCAACGAAGCAAAAAAGAAGTTCAAGTCAACTCAACCTAGAATTGAAACAAAATCTTATGCCTCAGCTACCACCACTGAAAAGTCGTGTTCCAACTGTGTTGAGCTAAATAAAAAAATTAAACTTCTCACCAGCAAGTTAATCAGTTATTAGCATTAGTGACTAAAATTTTGGTTTCCAATTCAAAGACTAATGTTGAATGTGCGGAAAAATCTCCATTGCCAGTTACCTCTGCGAAAATTAAAAGAAATGAAACACTATTAGAGACAAGTGATAAAAACGTAAAAACTACTTCTAATACGAGTAATAAAAATAATAACAAAGCTGCACCTGTGAAATTAGGTGCAAAATCACAAGCGACTCAAAAGAGGACCATTTCAAAATCCTCTTCTGAGTCAAAAAACTCTTCAGATTCCACCACTACAATAGTGGTGATGGAATCTGATCACTCTCTGCCTGGAACGTCCAACATTCCAGGCCAGCAAATTTGCAATGACAGCAGTGAGAGCCAGGTGAATTCATTTCACTAAAATACGTGACTGTGTCGACGCCGTTTCTCTGAATTTATTAACTCCCTTACAAGCAGTAGCAACTCAAACAGCTGTTCCATACAATTTCACTCTCTGTTGTGTCTACCTTCCACCATGTGACCATCTGCAACAGAGAGACATGATAGACCTGATAAACCAGTTACCGTCTCCATTTTTATTAGTGGACGATTTTAATGCCCACCATGTTTCATGGGGTTCACCAGGATGCAACTCACGAGGGCATCTAGTTGAAAGTGTCAGATCAGAACTGGATTTATACCTGCTAAATGACGGTTCTCCGACACATTTAGCAGCGTCTACAGGCGGATGGACAGCTGTTGACTTGTCATTGTGCAGTCCTGCTCTGGGTACAAGGTTAACATAGTCAGCATTGCCTGATCTTTACAGTAGCGATCATACTACCATTGAGATCTCTTTGTATGACTCCTCACCCTGTTGTGATCGACATCCCCGTTGGATCTTGAAAAAAGCCAACTGGGAACAATTCTCACAAGATCTAGAATCACTGGAAGTGGAAGACCTGGCTCCAATTAATGACATCGTAAATTCAATTACCAAAACTATTTTGAATGCCGCCTAAAAGGCAATACCGACAACCTCATCAAAACCACGGCGACCACCTGTTCCGGGGTGGAATGATGAGTGCACTGTGATCCTTCGTCAACGGAGAAAAGCTCTGAACCAGTTCAAGAGACGTCCAACGAGTGAAAACCTGGAAGAATATAAAATCTTCCGTGCAAAAGCACGGAGAATATTTAGGCAAAGTAAACGAGAATCATGGTCCCAGTACATTGGCACTATTACAAGAACTACAGCTCCATCAACAGTATGGAAGAAATTACGATCCGTCTGTGGCATTTCCATTCCGATGCCATTAATTTTATTAAGGCATCCGTATGGAGTTATGACCACGGACAGTGAGGAAATTGCTAATGGGCTGGCGTTATCGTTTTCAAAATATTCTTCATCTTCTGCATACAAGGACGCTTTCCAGGTGTACAAACGTAAACAGGAAGCCTTACCGTTCACCGTTGGATTGTCACGTGTTTGAATATCCATTTCTCTATCGATGAACTAGAGTCGGCTCTCTCGTCAACGAAGGATTGAGCTCCAGGCCCGGACGATATTGTATACTCCATGATTAAAAATCTACCACAGTCGGTAAAACTGGTTCTCCTTCGGATATAGAATCGTATATTTGGGGAGCACGGTTTTCCCGATGCATGGTTAGAAGCGACTATAATTCCTCTTCTAAAACAAGGATAGGACAAAACTAATCCCAGTAGTTACAGACCCATCTCTCTTACCGGCTGCTTATGCAAACTACTGGAGAAGATGGTCAACCGTCGTCTTGTCTGGTATCTAGAAACAAGCAAACTTCTTACTAACGTCCAGTGTGGTTCCAGGCAAGGACGTTCATCAGTTGACCAATTGGTTTTGTTGGAGTCAGCTATACAGAATGCCTTCATCTTACGACAAACACTGGTAGCTGTTTTCTTTGACCTTGAGAAGGCATATGACATGGCATGGAGAAAAGGAATTTTGAACGTATTGAAATCATGGGTATACAAGGTAACATTCTTGCATTTATACAAAATTATTTGAATAACAGGACTTTCCGTGTACGTCTAGGATGCATATATTCTGATCGTAACGAACTAGAGAATTTTGTACCACAGGGTGGCGTTTTGAGTGTGACGCTGTTTGCCGTTGCCATTAACAGCGTCACTTCAAACGTACAGTCACCGGTCCACTGTTCCCTGTTTGTAGACGATTTTTGCATATATGTGGCTGCTAGAAGTATGGCAACAGCGGAAAGGTCCTTACAATTAGTCACTAACAAATTGCAAGAATGGACTATATCTGGGTTTTCGGCTTCGAAGACCCAGTGTATAGCATTTAGTCGTCGCAGGCAACACCAGGCGCCTATCCTTTATCTTGATGGTACGCGGCTTCAGACCGCGGATAATGTGAGATTTTTGGGTCTTTTATTAGATAAAAGACTTTCATGGAGTCCGCATGTGCGTGATTTGAGGACCAGGTGCAGCAAGATATTGGATATGTTGAGAGTTCTAAGTGGTACAAATTGGGGAGCAGACAGAACCTGTATGCTCCGTTTCTATCACGCCGTTGTAAGATCGCGCATAGATTACGGCTGTATAGCCTATTCATCTGCTCGATCTACGGTTCTGAAACTCCTGGATTCAATACATCACGCTGGCCTTAGACTTTCTACTGGTGCTTTTAGATCAAGCCCAATCTCCAGCCTTCTAGTTGAAGCTGGAGAACCATCTCTCTCAATGCGACGTCAAATGCTACAAATTTCATATTACACTGGTCTTCGAAGTAAACCTAAACATCCGGCATTCAAAGCAGTTTTTGATAACTACCTCGAGGATCGTTACAATGTGCGTCAATGTTAAACTGCTCCCTTCGGAATAAGAACGTTGCGCATTTTTAGGAATCTAAATTTAGAACATCCACCTATATTCGTACGAACATCATGCTACATCCTTCCATGGACAATACAAAAGCCAAAATGTGACTTCTGAATGTCCAGGTACCTAAAACACAATACTCCTGACGTTTTTTATCGTCAGGAGTTTTTGCAGATTCAATAAACTCACCAACATACTGTGACTATATTCACAGACTGTTCAAAACTGGACAATGGAATAGGTTGTGCATTTTATATGGAAGGACAAACTTTCATTTACGGATTGCCCTCAGCCTGTAGTGTTTTTACTGCAGAACTCTATGCAATTTTCCAAGCTTTAAGATCAATTCCGTCTGCAAAATCTAAATATCTTGTGTGTTGTGATTCCAAATGTGCTCTCCAGGCTATTCAGGAAATGTAAACTAAGAACCCTTTAGTTGGAGATATCTTGTGCTCTATTCACAGGCTCCAATTACGGGGTGTCGAGGTGTCATTTCTCTGGGTGCCTGGTCACTGTGGAATATTCGGAAACACTAAAGCAGATGAAGGTGCAAAATTAGCTACAGGTATGTTGCCATCGACACAACGTGTGATGGCATCAGATTTTGTATGCAAATTTAATTCTACACTATTCTCTGTTTGGAACGAAGAATGGCAAGATGTAAATAGAAACATGCTGAGGGACATTAAAAATACCGTCCTACCATGGAGGACATCTGTTCGTTCGAATCGTAGGGAGGAAGTGGTGGTAACTCGACTTCGCATCGGCCACTCTTTGTTAACGCATGGATGGTTGATGCGACATGAGGATCCACCACTATGTCCGTTTTGTAGAAATAATATTACAATCAAGCATATCCTTCGCCGTCTGACGAAGATCTCATCCTTTTAGTCTTCTTTCTGGTCCCTTCTCCTATCCTCGTCACTCCAGCCTCCGGCGTTGACATCTCTGGGTTCCCATCTCCCACCAGGTCCTCCGCCAGCCTCCTTTGTTCCTCCTCTTCCTGCATCCTCATCAACTCCTTGTCCGACATTCCCGTGCCTGCCCATGTCAGCTACTCCACCAACCCGACAGACACACGAATGTTAACAAAGGTCTATAACAATCAAATAAAGCTTATAACACACGTTTAACAGAATAATAAATACCAACATGCAAAAGTTTATAACAATTTTCAACCAATAACAATCCAATAAATACCAAAATGCAACGTTTATAACAATAATATAAATATGTAACAATATAATATATAAATAATAAATAACAGTAATATAATATGTCCCCGCAGTGTCCACTATCACCACTACCCGTGCCGTTTCCTCTCTTAGCCGCTGATGGAACTTATGGCACAGAGCTACTTTCCGTGACTAATCGCCTTCGGTCGTTGCCCGCCCTTCACCTCGGGGAGGCGGAGGAAGGTCTATATGAAACACTTAAACCTCTCTTTATTATTAAATCACTATAAAGTTAATTAATACACTTCAAAATTTTACTGTAATATCTGCGCTACAACCCAAAACCGGGGACGGCACCCCACAACGGCAAGACGATACTTAACCATTGACCCCGAAGGGCAGTAGATAGGGACAGTGTGCTTGAGTGTATGAAAAGTGAAAGAAGAAGAAGAATAGAAAAAAAAGGAAGAAGAAGGATGGCAGGAGGATGCCTAGCCTCGCGTCTTTAATCCTCCTCCCGAAGATACACATTTTAGAAAGATACGGAGAGTCTACCATAGCATGTGAAACCACTACCCCCACGAAACCTTTCCTCAATCCATGTACACGGAGGACAGAACCTCCGTGGACTGAGTACATGACCCGTGGTACCATTTTTGGCAATAAAGCCCCGAGGCCCAGAATGGTCGCGGGCCCGTGGACCCACACCTCACGGGACCGCTACAGCTTGTCTAGCCCTCCAGACGCCGGCTGGGACTTACCGCGCTTTCCAGACTAGGCGGGACGCCGTACCCCCAGACTTCAGTCGGCCCAACCGTCCATCCAAATACTCCCTCTCAGTCGTCCACTCAAATCCTTCTTTCTCTCAGCATTCTTTCACTCTCTCATTCGTCTCCCAACCTTATACCCATCTCCTTCTCCCTCAGCACATACCCCACGAATTCAACAAATTCCCCATATACCCCTTCCTTCAGCATCCACTCCATACTTAATCTCTCTCCCCCCATTTCCCCAATTTCGCCCTTCAGTCTCTCTCGCCTACCCTCCCACCTAGCACATTCAAACACCACATGCTCACACGTTTCATACTCCCCATATTCACATCTTCCATCCACGCTCGCTATCTTCCTTCTTTGAACTCAGCGAAGTCACCATGTCCGCTCAGCACCTGAGAGACATAGTGACTTGGCTCCACCCATTTCATCCTCACCCTTTCACTCACACTTGCAAACCACTCTTTCGTCCACAGACCCACGCTTGTGATGGCCCACCTCTCTTCCCATTCTTTCATTACAAGTTCCCTTACGTTTCATACCCCTTACGATCTCGCCCCTCACTCAATCTCGCCCTCCCTTCTCAATCTCTCTCTCATCCATCCCCTTTTAACCTCCACATACAACGGACACACCCCAGCTATGACGAGAGCTGCCTCTGTCGATACAGTTCTGTACAATCTTCCCATCATCAGCACAACCCTCCTTTGCTGCTTCAAGAGACTCCTGATGTGATATGCCCTAACTAAATCTCCCCAGGCTCCCACCCCGTACAAAAATATGGCTAGGTACACCCCTGGTACACTTCCTTAACCCTCCCGTAACCCACCCTGTACCTTTTGGCCAAACGCATTATCCCCACAACGGCCTTGAAGGCCCTTTCTCCCGCAGCCTCTATATTTCGATCAATAGACATCCCTCTTCCCCAAGTTACCCCCAAATACTTTACATCGTGTTCCATTTTCAGGACTTTTCCCCCTATAAATACCCTAGGCTGCCTATTCACGTCAAATTTTCCCTTCAGCATTAACCCTACTTACTTGGTCTGAGACAGCTCCATCATGCTCCTTTCACACCATCCCTCCACCACTGTCATTGCCTCATTCGCTCTCTCTTCCAACTCCTTACGCGACCTCCCAGTCACCACAATCGCTGCATCGTCCGCGTAAGCTATTACATCTATCCCCCTTTCACTCATCTCATTCAACAACTCATCCATAACTACCTTCTATAGCTGTGGGTCAAGAACCGACACCTAGGGGCAGCCCCTGGACACCATTTACCCTACCTCCCTACCCCCTCGCGTATAAAAGCCCACCTCCCTCTCATATAGTCCCTTATTACATTCATTCTGTCCCCCCTTACCCCAAAGCCCCCAACCTTTTAATTACCCCTGGCCACCACATCCTGTCAAACGCCCCAGTCATGTCCAGAAACATTCCCATGCAATACTTCTTACATCTCCCATTTACTACCTCAGTCATTCTCCGCATCGCATCCACAGTCGAACGTCCTTTCATAAACCCATACTCCATCTCATTCACGCTCCCATAAAACACCCCTCCCATTCCCTTTACTATCAATCGTTCCATAACTTTCCCCAATACCGACAGCAGACATACCGGTCTATAAGATTACACTTCCCCCATATCTTTATCCTCCCCTTTTAGTAAACAGACCACCCTCCCCCATTTCCATACATTTGGGAACACCCCCCACCTAAAGCACGTGTTATACATTCTTGCCGAAATCTTTCCCAGGACCTCCCACCCTTCCTTCAAAAACTCAACATGCACTCCGTCTGGCCCTGGGGCCTTTCCGTTCTTACACTCCCACACTGTCCTACTTACCATCTCCTCACTAACCCTAAACTCTTCTTTCCCCACCCTCATCCCACTCCCTTATCCCCTTCTCATATTCTCCACCCCGCAGGGGGGTGCGGACTAGCCGCACCTACGAGGGATTTGGCGTCCCTCGCGGTACCCTAGCCTAACACTACACCACTCACAAAGCATACACATACACGTACACACACCAACACAATATATATACACATTTCAACACTTACATCTTCTCTTAGGGAATTTGACTGGTCAGAACCGTTGCGCGTTGGGAGTGCTGAAAGGTCCAGAGCTTGACTAACTCTGGTCTGGGACGCTGCTGTGAGCTTGCTCTGCCGAAGACGTATGCGCGGTTGCTGGTCCGCTAGCCACTTCGGTCCTTGGTCAGGGAGTGTCCGCGGTGCACAGGTGTCGGAGCCTGTGCACAGTATTACGAGTTCTCGACTGATGCCCATCCAGTCGAGCTAAGGAGGAAACTATGGGCCCCAGAGTTCCGGGGGTTGGAAATGATCGAAAGTGATCCATGGGTGTACCCATTCTCATAGTCTCGCCCGTAACGCCTGACACGATGGTTAGCTTAAATCAAATTCATGGAAAACCAACAAAAGTCCAACAAACCAACCAACCAGAGTAATGTGAAGAGGCGTCGTGAGGTTTCTCCGAAGATGCCTAGTGAAGTTAGTGACACGAGGAATGAAATGGATTCAGCATCAACCAAACTACCGCCTAAATTTTTAATTGTCTCTAGCGCAGAAGAAGGAAAAGATCTTTCTAAGGTATCGCCTTTTCTGATCCATAAGGCTATAATTGGATGTGCAGCAGGACCTCTCGCTTCCATAAAAAAGTTGCGAAATGGAACACTGCTGTTAGAAACAATTAGTTCGAAGCAATCACAATATTTGTTAAAAATGACCTCCTTCTTTGATCAGGTCAAGGTTTCGGTGGCCCCCCACAAAACCTTGAACTCATCAAAGGGAGTAATATCATGCAGGGATCTTTTGTATGTCTGTGAGGATGAAATAAGATCTGAACTGGAATCGGAAGGTGTAACAGAAGTCGTACGAATTATGAGAATGGAAAACGGTCAGAGAGTTCCAACAACATCATTAATCCTGACATTCGGGTAACCATCTATCCCGGAATATTTACATGCTGGCTATCAACGGCTTCCTGTTAGGCCCTACGTTCCCAATCCACGGCGGTGCTTTAAATGCCAACGTTTTGGACACGTAAGTTCTTCTTGCTCCAAGCCAGAGGTATGCGGACAGTGTGCATCTGAAGGCCATACTGAGAAGGTTTGCACAAGTGCTCCGAAATGCCCCAACTGTGCTGGTGATCACCCTGCTCGCTCCTTTAACTGCCCAAAGTTCAAGGAGGAGAAAGCGATCCTCAGCATAATGGCAAAGGATAAAACATCTTTCCACGAAGCGAAAAAGATGTTCACGTTAACTCAACCTAGACTTGAAACGAAATCTTATGCCTCAGCTACCACCACTGAGAAGTCGTGTTCCAACTGCGTTGAGCTAAACAAAAAAATTGAAGTTCTCACCGAGCAAGTTAGCCAGTTATTAGCATTGGTGACGAAAAATTCTGTTTCCAACCTAAAGAATAATGTTGAATGTCCGGGAAAATCTACATTGCCAGTTACCTCTGCGAAAATTAAAAGAAATAAAACACTATTAGAGACAAGTGATAAAATCGTAAAAACTACTCCTAATACGAGTAACAAAAATAATAACAAAGCTGCACCTGTGAAAGTAGGTGCAAAACCACAAGCGACCCAAAAGAGGACCATTTCAAACTCCTCTTCTGAGTCAAAAAACTCTTCAGATTCCACCACTACAATAGTGGTGATGGAATCAGATGACTCTCTGCCTGGAACGTCCAACATTCCAGGCCAGCGAATTTGCAATGACAACAGTGAGAGCCAGGTGAATCCATTTCACTAAAACACGATGTCCACACCTAAACAATCCGTGATTCAGTGGAACATTAACGGTGTTAAAAGTCACATTCAGGATCTCAAATTAATTGTAAGGGATGTGTCCCCTCTGTACATTTGTATTCAGGAAACACATCTTCATGAATCGCACAATTTCCATCTAAGGGAGTATTCAGTTTACAGATCGGACTTCGTTACAGAAAATCGAGCTAGAGGTGGCGTAGCCATTCTAGCCCGTGACTGTGTCGACGCCGTTTCTCTTAACTTAATAACTCCCTTACAAGCAGTAGCAATTCAAACAGCTGTTCCATACAAACTCACTCTCTGTTGTGTCTACCTCCCACCAAGTGACAACCTGCAACAGAGAGATCTTGTAGACCTTATAAATCAGTTACCGACTCCGTTTTTATTAGTGGGCGATTTCAATGCCCACCATGTTTCATGGGGTTCCCCAGAATGCAACCCGCGAGGAAATCTGATCGAAAGCATCAGATCGGAACTGGATTTATACCTGCTAAATGACGGTTCTCCGACACATTTAGCAGCGTCAACAGGTGGATAGACAGCTGTAGACTTGTCATTATGCAGTCCTGCCTTGGCTACAAGGCTAAAATGGTCAGCATTGCCTGATCTTTACAGCAGCGACCACATTCCTATTGAGATCTCTTTGTGTGACTCCTCACCCTGTTGTGTTCGACATCCCCGTTGGATCCTGAAAAAAGCCAACTGGGAACAATTTTCACAAGATCTAGAATCACTGGACGTGGATTACTTGGCTCCCATTGATGACATTGTCAATTCATTTACAAAAACCGTTTTGAATGCCGCCGGAAAGGCAATTCCAAAAACCTCATCCAAACCACGACGACCACCTGTTCCGTGGTGGAATGATGAGTGCACTGTGATCCTTCGTCAACGGAGAAAAGCTCTGAACCAGTTCAAAAGACATCCAACGAGTGAAAACCTGGAAAAATATAAAATCTTCGGATGCAAAAGCACGGAGAATATTTAGGCAAAGTAAACGAGAATCATGGTCCCAATACATTGGGACTATTACAAGAACTACAGCTCCATCTACAGTATGGAAGAAATTACGATCAGTCTGTGGCATCTCCGTTCCGATGCCATTAATTTCATTAAGGCATTCGGATGGTGTTTTGACCACGGACTGTGAGGAAATTGCCAATGTGCTAGCGTTATCGTTTTCAAAACATTCTTCATCTTCTGCATACAAGGACGCTTTCCAGGTGTTCAAACGTAAACAGGAAGCCTTACCTTTCACCGTTGGATTGTCTGGAGATTCTTGTTTGAATATCCTTTTCTCTATCGATGAACTAGAGTCGGCTCTCTCGTCAACGAAGGATTCAGCTCCAGGCCCGGATGATATTGTATACTCTATGATCAAAAATCTACCACCGTCGGCAAAACTAGTTCTCCTTCGGATATACAACCGTATATTCGAGGAGCACGGTTTTCCCGATGCATGGTTAGAAGCGACAATAATTCCTCTTCTAAAACAAGGAAAGGACAAAACTAATCCCAGTAGTTACAGACCCATCTCTCTGACCAGCTGCTTATGCAAACTACTGGAGAAGATGGTCAACCGTCGTCTTGTCTGGTATCTAGAAACAAACAAACTTCTTACTAACGTTCAGTGTGGTTCCAGGCAAGGACGTTCATCAGTTGACCAATTGGTTTTGTTGGAGTCAGCTATACAGAATGCCTTCATCTTACGACAAACACTGGTAGCTGTTTTCTTCGACCTCGAGAAGGCATATGACATGGCATGGAGAAGAGGAATTTTGAACATACTGAAATCATGGGGTATACAAGGTAACATTCTTGCTTTTATAAAAAATTATTTGAATAACAGGACTTTCCGTGTACGTCTAGGAGGCATGTATTCTGATCGTTGCGAACTAGAGAATGGTGTACCACAGGGTGGCGTATTGAGTGTGACGCTGTTTGCTGTTGCCATTAACAGCGTCACTTCAATCGTACAGTCACCGGTCCACTGTTCCCTGTTTGTAGACGATTTTTGTATATATATGGCTGCTAGAAGTATGGCAACAGCGGAAAGATCCTTACAATTAGTAATTAATAAATTGCAAGAATGGACCAAATCTACGGGCTTCAAGTTTTCGGCTTCGAAGACCCAGTGTATAGCATTTAGTCGTCGCAGGCAACATCAGGAACCTATTCTTTATCTTGATGATGCGCGGCTTCAAACCGCGGATAATGTGAGATTTTTGGGTCTTTTATTTGATAAAAGACTTTCATGGAATCCGCATGTGCGTGATTTGAGGACCCGGTGCAGCAAGATACTTGAATATGTTGAGAGTTCTAAGTGGTACAAATTGGGGAGCAGACAGAACCTGTATGCTCCGTTTCTATCGCGCCGTTGTAAGATCGCGCATAGATTACGGCTGTATAGCCTATTCATCTGCTCGACCTACGATTCTGAAACTCCTTGATTCAATACATCATGCTGGCCTTAGACTTTCTACTGGTGCTTTTAGATCAAGCCCAATCTCCAGCCTTCTAGTTGAAGCTGGAGAACCATCTCTCTCAATGCGACGTCAAATGCTACAAATTTCATATTACACTGGTCTTCGAAGTAAACCTAATCATCCGGCATTCAAAGCGGTTTTTGATAACTACCTCGTGGATCGTTACAATGTGCGTCAACGTTCAACTGCTCCCTTCGGAATAAGAACGTTGCGCATTTTTAGCAATCTAAATTTAGAACATCCACCTATATTCGAACGAACATCATGCTACATCCCTCCATGGATAATACAAAAGCCAAAATGTGACTTCTCATTGTCCATGTACCTAAAACACAATACTCCTGACGTTATTTATCGTCAGGAGTTTTTGCAGATTCAACAAACTCACCAACATACTGTGAGTATATTCACAGACGGTTCAAAACTGGACAATGGGATAGGTTGTGCATTTTATATGGAAGGACAAACTTTCACTTACGGATTGCCCTCAGCCTGTAGAAACCGGCTGCCCTTACGGATTGCCCTTTTTACTGCAGAACTTTATGCAATTTTCCAAGCTTTAAGATCAATTCCGTCTGCAAAATCTAAATATCTTGTGTGTTGTGATTCCAAAAGTGCTCTCCAGGCTATTCAGGAAATGTACACTAAGAACCCTTTGGTTGGAGACATCTTGTGCTCTATGCACAGGCTCCAATTACGAGGTATCGAGGTGTCATTTCTCTGGGTGCCTGGTCACTGCGGAATATTTGGAAACACTAAAGCAGATGAAGGTGCAAAATTAGCTACAAGTATGGTACCATCGACACAACGTGTGATGGCATCAGATTTTGTATGCAATGTTAAAACTGTACTATTCTCTGTTTGGAATGAAGAATGGCAAAATGTAAATAGAAACAAGCTGAGGGACATCAAAAATACCGTCCGACCATGGAGGACATCTGTTCGTTCGAATCGTAGGGAGGAAGTGGTGGTTACTCGACTTCGCATCGGCCACTCTTTGTTAACGCATGGATGGTTGATGCGACATGAGGATCCACCACTATGTCCGTTTTGTAGAAATAATATTACAATCAAGCATATCCTGCTTGATTGTAATGAGTTGACAAATTTGTATATTCGTTACGATCTTCGAGGTAGTGGTTTTAAGAGACGATGTCACGGCTATCGACCGTGTCCTCGCTTTCCTACGCCATCTTAATCTGTTTAATAATATTTAAATTTTGTATAAATTTAGGTTCTTTAGTTTTAGATAATTACAATTAGTTTTAAACATTTATTTTGTTTAGTCTTATTTATGTAATATTTTAATATTTATTTTTAACAACCCTTAGTTAGGCGATGATAACCTTAATAGGTTTTTCGCCTGGGAAAAAAAAAAAAAAAAAAAAAAAAAAAAACACTCATATTCTCCATCATTATCGCACCTATCATCCACAATAAAACCCCCCAACAATCGCTCTGCCGACTGATTCCATTCTATCACATCATTCCCTCCCACTGCAGCCATGGCCCCCCACCCCTACTTTCCCTCTTTCCGGTTTATATACTAAACCCCATGTGTCCTGCTCCATTTCCCTTCTTACAAAGTCCCCCCAACTCTTTTTCCTGGCCTGCTTCACCTCCCCCCTGTACCTGTTGAAAACCCTCCTATACTCCTCTCTAGTTTCTTTCCATTTCCTTTCGTCCCCCATTCCCCTAATCCTCTGCATGGATCTCTTACTCCTTTTAACTTCCCTCTTGAGTTTATCCAGTTCCCCATTCCACCATTTCACTCCCACCAACCTCCCCTTTGACCTTGGTATTGTTGCCATGGCTGCCTTTATTATTGCCCTCCCCAACTTTTTAACCAATCCCAGTACCTCTGTTCTATTCTGTATTTGTTCCCCCTCCCCACCTAACTCCTCCCTAAGTTTATTTCTATATCCCTCCCAATCCCCTTCCTTAATCCTAAATCTCCTTTCCCCCTTTCCCTTACCCCCCCTCTAGCCTCTGTCCAATCCTGAACTTAATTGGCTGATGGCCCTCTCCAAATCATCCCTCATGATTTCCCACTCCCCCACCCTTCCTATCATTGCCCCTGATACCACTGTTAGATCTATGAAACTATTCCCCCCACTCCCGTATTTAATAAAAGTTGGTAGCCTAACACTACACCACTCACAAAGCATACACACACACATACACACACCAACACAATCTATACACATTTCAACACTTACATCTTCGCTTAGGGAATTTTGACTGGTCAGAACCGTTGCGCGTTGGGAGCTAAGGAGAAAAGCTATAGGCCTCAGAGTTCTGAGGGTTGGAAATGATCTTAATGTGATCCACGGGTGTACCCGTTCCTATAGTCTCGCCCGTAACGCTTGACACGAGGGCTGGCAAAAAATATTTATGGATTCCAAAACCACGTCAAATATGACTAGTCTGAAGAGGACACGCCAGGATTCTCCTGACGATAGTCAAGATTTGAGCAAAAAGTTGATGGTGGCAACGTCGCAGACATTGCCATCAGCAAAGTATTTAGTTTTTTCTAGTGCCGAAGAAGGGAAAGATCTTTCCAAAGTTTCTCCTTTCCTGATTAACAAGGCCATTACTGCTTGTGCTGGAGGCCCAGTAGCCTCTATTAAGAAACTTAGAAACGGAACATTGTTAGTTGCGACTTCCACCGATAGACAAACCCGTTCTCTATCAAAAATGACCTCCTTCTTTGACCAGGTCATGGTATCTGTGGCTCCCCACAGATCCTTGAATTACTCAAAGGGGGTCATCACATGTAGGGATTTAATGCACCTTCCAATCGAAGAAATTAAGTCCGAACTGTCTTCTCAGTTAGTTACGGAGGTTATCCCCATAATGAAAATGGACAAAGGAGAAAAAGTAGCAACAGATTCTTTTATCGTAACCTTTGGAAAGCCGGAAATACCCGAATACTTGCATGCAGGTTACCAAAGGATCTCAGTGAGACCATACGTGGCTAACCCTAGGCGCTGCTTCAAGTGCCAGCGATTTGGGCATATCAGCTCTACGTGTTCGAAGCAGAACGTATGCGGCATATGTAGCGTTGAAGGCCATGATGACAAGGAATGTGTTAATTCTCCGAAATGCGCCAACTGTGGTGGTGACCACCCAGCGCGATCCTACAACTGTCCTACTTTCAAGGAAGAGAAAGCTATCTTAGGCATCATGGCGAAAGACAAACTGTCGTTTCCAGAGGCCAAAAAACTCTTTAGATCCACTCAGCCAAAGGCAGACAGTAAGACTTATGCCGCTACCCTGACCGCTTCGAAATCGTCTTGTACCAACTGTGCTGAGCTGTCCAAGAAGATTGAAGCTCTAACTGAACAAGTGTCTCGCCTTTTGTGCTTAGTCACAAATGGATCGTCTCTAAATTTGGCACAACCTGCAGCAACGGATAGTGTTTTGCCTCGTGTACCTATCCCTTCCACTGGGGGGATTGGAGCACGAAATAAATCACTAAGCGAGCCTTGTGTTTCTGTGCAGAAGATATTATCAACGGGTAATAAAACTTTTGTGCAGAAGACGTTGGAAAAATCGAAACCACGTAAACCAGTGTTACGTCAGACCACATCGCCACAGTCGTTACCGGGTATTAAACAAAATGCTAACAAAGGAGGGAATGTAAAAACTAAACCTCCTAAACCCAAAACTTCCTCAGATTCCATCCCTGAACGGGTGGATATGGAATCTGAGAAATGTAAGCCTGAGACGTCTAAAAACGTCCCAGGCAAGAAAGGAGAGAGCACCAATGGGTGTCAGATCAATCCATTGCTGAGTTAATAAATGTCTGCAATTAACAAGTCAGTGATACAATGGAACGTCAACGGTGTTAGGAGTCACATAGAAGAACTTAAAGTACTCGTGCGAGATGTGTACCCAATGTTTGTATGTCTACAGGAGACACATCTCCACGAATCGCATAATTTCCATTTAAGGGAGTATTCAGTTTTTAGATCGGACTTCGTTACAGAAGATCGAGCTAGAGGTGGCGTAGCCATCCTAGCCCGTGACTGTATCGATGCTGTTTCTCTAAACTTAATAACTCCTTTACAAGCAGAAGCCGTTCAAACAGCTGTCCTGTATAAAATCACTGTGTGTTGTGTCTACTTTCCACCACAAGAAAACCTGCATCACAGTGATTTAGTAAATTTGATAAGCCAGTTACCAACTCCGTTCTTATTGGTAGGGGATTTTAATGCCCACCATTCGTCTTGGGGATCTCCGACTAGGAACTCTCGAGGTGATATTGTTGAAAGTGTAAGAACGGAACTAGACTTATGTCTGCTAAATGACGGTTCTCCTACTCATTTAGCAGCATCTACTGGTGGATGGACAGCTGTTGATCTATCGATTTGCAGCCCTCAATTAGCTACTAGATGCACATGGTCGGTACTCAATGATTTGTATGGAAGCGACCATGTGCCTATTAAGATCAGTTTATGTGACTCCCAAACCTGTTATGTTCGACATTCCAGTTGGATTTTGCGAAAAGCCAACTGGGGCTCCTACTCGAATTACCTTGTATCACTTGACATGGATTATCTGACACCCATTGATGAAAATATAGAAAATTTTACAAAAGCAATTTTAAATGCCGCTGAAAAGACCATTCCGAAAACCTCTGCGCATCCACGCCGACCGCCTGTGCCGTGGTGGAACGATGAATGCACAGAAATCCTCCGTTTACGACGAAGAGCTCTTAGGAGATTTAAACGACACCCAACGAATGGAAACCTTCAGGAATATAAAATATTCCGTGCGAAAGCACGGAGGATATTTAGGCTGAGTAGAAAGAACTCTTGGGAACAGTACATTAGCACAATTAGACGAACAACTCCGTCCTCCACAGTGTGAAGGAAACTAAGATCAGTTTGTGGTACTTCCATTCCGTTGCCAGCCATTGCGCTGAAGCAACCAGATGGGAGATTAATCACAAACAGTGATGACATTGCTAATGTACTTGGAACATCTTTTTCTAACTTTTCTGCTACTACAGCCTATAATAGATTATTCCAGATTTATAAACTGAAGGAAGAAGCAATAACGTTTACTGTTGGGTCGTCTGAGGACTCTCCTTTAAACACTCCTTTCTCTATAGGGGAATTGGAGTCAGCTCTTGCGTCAACGAAGGATTCTGCACCAGGTCCTGATTCCATTGTGTACTACATGCTAAAACATCTACCATCATCGGCGAAACTTGTCCTCCTTCGAGTATACAATCGTTTATTCGAGGAGCGCTCTTTCCCCGATGCATGGTTAGAATCGACTGTAATTCCTCTTTTGAAGCCAGGTAAGGACAAAAAAAACCCCAGTAGTTACAGGCCTATATCACTTACAAGCGTCTTGTGCAAACTACTGGAGAAGATGGTCAACCGCCGTCTTGTCTGGTATCTAGAAACCAACAACCTTCTTAGCAACGAACAATGTGGTTTCAGACTAGGACGCTCATCAGTTGACCAATTGGTTTTGTTAGAATCCGCTATTCAAGATGCCTTTCTCTTGCGTCAAACGCTCGTTGCGGTTTTCTTTGACCTTGAAAAGGCATATGATATGGCATGGAAAAGAGGAATTCTGAACACTCTGAAATCATGGAGTATACAAGGGAATATCCTAGCATTCATCGCTAACTTTCTTTCAAACAGATCTTTCCGCGTTCGACTTGGAGGCACGTATTCAAACAGCTGTACACAAGAGAATGGTGTACCGCAGGGCAGCGTGCTGAGCGTCACGCTGTTTGCCGTTGCAATAAATAACGTTGCACCAGTAATATACGATCTCCGGTACACTGTTCCCTTTTTGTGGATGACTTTTGTATATATGTGCCTGCTCGTAGTATGGCAACTGCGGAAATATCTTTGCAGTTAGCAATAAGTAGATTTGAGGAATGGTCAAAATCTACAGGTTTCAAATTCTCTGCTTCGAAGACCCAATGTGTAGCATTTAGTCGTCGTAGGCAACACCAGGAGCCGATCCTTTTTCTTGACGGGGTTCAGCTTCAAACCACGGATAGTGTTCGATTTCTAGGTCTTTTATTTGATAAAAGACTCTCATGGATCCCACATGTTCGTGATTTGAAGGTGAGATGCAATAAGAAATTGGATATGTTAAGAGTCCTTAGTGGTACGAATTGGGGAGCAGACAGAACTAGTATGCTTCGATTTTATCGCGCGGTCGTTAGATCGCGCATTGATTATGGCTGTCAAGCCTATTCATCCGCACGACTTACAGTTCTGAAAACTCTCGATGCTGTCCACCACTCTGGACTTAGACTGGCTACTGGTGCATTTAGAACTAGCCCAATCCCTAGTCTTCTTGTCGAGGCTGGGGAACCCGCTCTTTCAAGACAACGTCAGATGCTACAAATATCTTACGTTTCTGTTCTTCGAAGCAAACCCAACCACCCGGCATTTGAAAGAGTCTTTTATAATACGCTAAATCAAGTGTACAATACACGTCAACGTTCGACCGCTCCCTTTGGCATACGAACGTTAAGAATATTGGATGACCTTGAGTTGCAACTTCCAACTATGTTTGAACGACAAATGTGCTATCTACCTCCATGGATAATAAAAACGCCGCACTTCGATTTCTCATTGTCCAGTTATATAAAACACGATACTCCTGTTGTGGTCTACCACCAGGAATTTTTATCCATTTATAAATCTCACCAACATAGTGAAATTATTTTCTCTGATGGATCTAAACTGGACAATGGCGTTGGGTCTGCGTTTTATGCATCTGGATGTACCTACACGTACGGATTCCCCTCAGCTTGCAGTGTTTTCACGGCAGAACTATTTGCTATTTTTAAAGTTTTGACCGTCATTTAATCTCGATCCTCGCATTATCTTTTGTGTTCGGATTCCAAAAGTGCTCTTCAGGCTTTTCAGGATGTTTTCTCTAGCAACCCTTTGGTTGGGGACATTTTGTGTGCTGTACACAGGCTTCAATTGAGGGGTGTGGGGGTAACTTTCTGTTGGGTTCCTGGACATTGCGGAATACTTGGAAACACAAAAGCGGATGAAGCGGCGAAGAAAGCTACAAGTTTGGTGCCTATTACTCAACTGGTTATGGCATCTGATTATGTGTGTTTCGCGAAACATTTATTGCTCGCTGCTTGGAATGACGAGTGGCATACCGTGATTGAGAATAAGCTGAGGGAAATTAAAGATACCATCCGTCCATGGAGGTCTTCAATTCGTTCAAAACGTAGGGAGGAAGTGGTGGTTACACGCCTTCGCGTTGGCCACTCTTTTGCAACTCATGGATATTTGATGAGTCGTGAAGATCCACCAATATGCCAATATTGCGGTGATATCTTCACAATAA
This sequence comes from Prosapia bicincta, assembly GCA_036971475.1. Taxonomy (NCBI): domain Eukaryota; kingdom Metazoa; phylum Arthropoda; class Insecta; order Hemiptera; family Cercopidae; genus Prosapia; species Prosapia bicincta. Next base: position 103,071,652 of record JBAIZL010000004.1, on the reverse strand, counting down.
AACATATTTTAGTAGACTGTGTTAATGTAAGCAATGTTCGTGCCCTTTTTAATTTAAAAGGGAGTTTAAAGGTGGTGCTAAGGGACGATGCCTCGGCCATTGACCGAGTCATCGCTTTCTTGCACCACTTGAAAATATTTTTTAAAATTTAATACATAAATATATATATATATTTTAATTTTATTTATACATATAATTCTCTGTGTTTCTTTAATTTATTTTAATTAAATTTATTTTCTGTTCTTGTTATTGTTATTGAGATTCATTTATTGGTAAATTGTTACCTATTATTGTTTTACATATTATTTATTTACTGTTATATTGTTCTTTGTTGTTATTTTGTTATTTAGTTTATAAGAATTTTTCATTGTTATATTGTTGTTTTTTTGTTTTTTATTGTTGGTGTTTTATTTTGTTTTGTAATTTTTGTTGTATTTATTTATTTGTTTATTTATTAATTTATTTGATTTTATTTAAAACATTGCGTTCTTTGTTAGATTTTGTTTGGCGATGATAACCACAATTGGTTTTTCGCCAGGAAAAAAGAGAAAGAAAAAAAAAAATAATAATAATAATAATAAAAGTTGGCCCCTGTCCCCCTTCATTGATTACTTCCCAGCAGTAGTTAACTGGGCCACTTTGGCAAAAAAGTGGTGGGGGAAGTAGGCCTATGACGTAACAACCTAAGCTAGCCAAATTGCATCTAACCTAACCTACCCCTACGTGTAGGGGTGGTCTCAGCTACGTTCAGGACCTTTCCCGGGGGTAGCTCCGGTAGTAGAATCGGGGTTGGGGGTAGTTTTTGAAACATTTTTGGAAAAATGTGTCTTGACTGATAGGGCGATTCTAGAGTGCATTATCGCTATAGTTGGGGGAGGTTTTCCCAGGGGGTAGTTTTTAATAATATATGAAATTGCCAAAAATTGATCGTTTGGATCAAATAACTGTATGTGGTATGTATAAAGTCCAGTATGGACTGTTGTGGGGGTGGATTCACCAGGGGGTAGTTCTCAGATTTCCAGAAATGATCGGGTCCTAGGTAAAAGTCACTTCCGAACCCTGTGCTGGAGGTAAAACTGCATAGGATCCTGACCTTAGGTAAAGCTACCTGTGGAGCATGGCCTCAGGTAAAGCCACCCCGAGGCCGGCCCTTAAGTAAAGCCACCTAGAAGCCAGGTCTTAGGTAAAGCTACCTTGTAGTCGGGTCTTAGGTAAAATCATACTGGAATCGAGCCTGAGGTAAAGCCACCCACTAGCCAGGCCTTAGGTAAAGCCATCCTTAAGCTAGCCCTAGTTAGAGCCACCTTGTAGAAAGGCCTGAGGCAAATTCACACTAGAGCAGGTGAGGGGTAGTTTTTAATAATATATCAGATTGCCAAAAAATGATCGGTTAGATCAAACGACCAACGTTCCACCTACGCAACACAGCACAAACGGTGGTGTGAATACCCCAACGTCTGAACGGTGTCATCATCCGCTGGTACTGAAGGACGCCTCTCATCTATGCATAACCTATCAAGATATCTACCATAAATATCCTTGTAAATGTGTAAATACTGACATATACGTGATGGACATCAGACGATCCATTGCAGCAGAGTTGCATAAGCCTGCAAGACGAAATTTCAAAACACGCAGAGTGCATCTAAGAGGTATAGACGATTTATATCAAGCCGACTTGGTGGAAATGATTCCACACGTTAAGGACAACAACGGCTACAAGTATATACTGACCATGATAAACTGTTTGACTAAATTCGCATTTGCGCTCCCGTTAAAATCAAAATCAGGGTCTGAAGTGGCTGCCGCCTTGGAACCTATCTTAAAATTACTTCCTATGAAAAACTTTCAAACCGATCAAGGTAAAGAGTGGTTTAACAATCATGTAGGTAAATTGATGGAAAAATACAAAATCAATCACTACACCACCTATTCCGATAAGAAGGCCTCGATAGTGGAACGCCTGAATCGTACATTAAAAGGGCAAATGTGGCGTGAATTTACTGCGCTAGGGACATATCATTGGCTGAATCTATTGAAAAAAATTGTCAACGCCTATAATAATACAGTTCACCGTACTATCGGCATGAAACCGAGTCACGTGACTAGAAAACACGAGCAGATGTTGTTGGACAAGACATGAGGAGGAGGACCCGAGAGTAAGCCTAAAGCGCCTAAATTTCACGTAGACGATAAGGTCCGAATCTCGAAATACAAGAAAACCTTTACTAAGGGATACTTACCTAGCTGGACAAATGAGTTGTTTTCTATTTACGCCGTCTTACCGAAAGATCCTGTCACGTACATCTTACAAGACGGCAAAGGCGAGATATTAAAAGGCAAATTTTACACCGAAGAACTGAGTAAATCAAAAGTAGGTTCGATTTACCTCGTGGAAAAAGTAGTGCGCACAAAAGGCAATAGAGTCTTTGTGAAATGGCTGGGTTTCGATAGAAACCACAACTCGTGGGTAGATAAAGATAAGCTTATACTGTAGCCGCATAAGACCACATGAAGTCATTGGAAAAGTCAAATGCGTCGCAATTGCCTGCACCAGAATATATGTTTCAAATAAATATTATGATCGACGCCCAATTGACTCATTCTGGTTACGTCTTTCGAGATGCGTGTAGTGATTGCTCCATATACGATGCAACTACATAACTTCGACGCATATGTAGGTGAAAAGGAGAAACGAAGTCGACACAGTCCCCTATTGCCCAACACTATTAGAGCAATCGTGTTTGGTCCGTCAAATTGTGGCAAAACAAATGTAATTTTCAATCTTTTGTTCGAAGCAAACGAGCTGAAGTTCGCCAACATTTATATTTTCTCAAAATCACTTCACCAGCCTAAATATAAGTTTCTGTCCAAGGTGCTGCAAGAATCGGGTGTCGGCTATTTTCAGGCTGAAGAAGAAGAAGAAGAAGAAGAATAGGCCGAAGAAGGGTGGCAGTTTACGTCCGACGACGGCACAGTTAACACTGCGAAACGTTAGGTTCCTCAGATCTTTGGGTTTTAAAATGAACAATGGAGGACCTCTTAGCTATCGACTCTAGCGCCGAGTACGACAACACCTTGAACGGGCTGGAGTACAATACTCATCGGCCGTACTCGTCCGCTACGTTTGGTAATAACGATGAAATTCGTATCCCCATTCATCAGGAAGATGTCATTACGATTCCTTTTCAGAGCACGCTGCATATAAGAGGTACGTTGAAGGCTACAAAAAACGGAGAAGCCGCCGCTGACGTGTCTTTGGTAAATAACGCTATAGCTTTTCTTTTCGACGATATCAGATACGAGATCGGAGGCAACGAGATAGACAGAACCAGGAATGTCGGCATAACGACAACCATCAAAAACTTGCTTTCGTTGCGCGAAAAGAGAAAAATAAACTCGGAAATTGCGGTTGGCTAGGAGTAGGTAAAACAGATAACGACTGCAAAGAGTTCAACGTGGTTATACCTTTGCGTATGCTGATTTGGTTTTTCGACGATTACAATAGAATTGTAGTCAACGTGAAACAGGAGCTTGACCTTTTGCGTTCATCCTCAAATTTTAACGCAATAGTTAGCGCAGATGCGACAGATATTGATTTGAAAATAAATACTATCTATTGGCGAGTTCCACACGTCTCCGTAGCCGACCCGATAAAATTAAAACTTTTGAAGATGATTGAACGCGATGTCACCGTTCACGTGCCACACCGGAAATGGGAACTATTAGAATATCCCGGTTTACCTGCGACGAAGCAACTCACCTGGACTGTAAAGACCGCTTCGCAGTTGGAAAAACCTCGTTACGTAATTTTCGCTATGCAAACCGATCGCAAAACAAGATTAAGTCTAACGCTTCAGAGTTTAACGGTTGCAAGGTAACGGATGTAAAATTGTATCTCAACTCTCAGTACTTTCCCTACGATAATATTCTCGGCGACACCGCCATTTTGTACGACATGTACGTTAGATATCAACAGTCCTATTATTCACGCGAGCCATCACCGTGTCTAGACTTGTCTACCTTTAAAGCGAAAGCACCGATTTTTCTAATCGATTGTTCGAAACAAAACGATACGATAAATCAGGGCCTGTAGATGTGAGACTCGAAATCGAGGCGTCTGACAATATTCCGCCTAATACTTCCGGTTACTGATTGATTATTCACGATTCCTATATTGCCTATAACCTGCTATCTGGTTTTGTTAAAAAGATTACGTAATCTGTGACGACGCTATAAATTACCCGATTTGTGTGCATTTAGTCTCAGTTGTAGCTTGTACTCTCAGACGGGTTGAAACATGCAAGCTGTGGTCGAGTTTCATGCTTTCATTGACAACGCGGGTAAATACATTGTCAAGGAGCTGGCTGTGGTTGCCGAACACTATCACAGTGTTACAATTTTCAGGCCGCCTTACAGGTTTCACAATGTAAACGAGTCAGCGCAAACGTCTGCTCGTTGGTTACAGTCGCGCTATCACCGTATCGGCTGGTACGAGGGTAGCATACCTTTTGACGAAGACACTATGCGAAAGATGTTTGCACCGTTTGACACCATATTCACAAAGGGTTTAGAGAAGGCTAGATTTCTAAGGCAGTTTCATACAGATGTACGTGAATTGCCCAAAGAGAAGCACGACGTCTCTTGTAAATACTATAAATGTATATTACCCCAGCATAATAATGATGTAGATTGTAGATGCGCACTGCGCAGTGCTAAATATTACTACGATCTGCTCCTAGCGTAGTGTCACTGGCGTGAAGATAATTCTTGTGTGTCTGGGTCACTGGCGTGGAGTTAATTCTTCCGTAAACCAAAGTGTGTCTGGGTCACTGGTGTGGAGTTAATTCTTCCGTAAACCAAAGTGTGTTTGGGGTCACTGGCGTGGAGTTAATTCTTCCGTAAACCTGTATGTGTGTGTGTGTGTGTGTGTGTGTGTGTGTGTGTGTGTGTGTGTGTGTGTGTGTGTGTGTGTGTGTGTGTGTGTGTGTGTGTGTGTGTGTGTGTGTGTGTGTGTGTGGTATGGAGTTAAAACCCTGTGTGTGTCTGGGTCACTGGCGCGGAGTTAATTCTCCCGTAAACCTGTGTGTGTGTCTGGGTCACTGGCGTGGAGTTAATTCTTCCGTAAACCCTAGTGTATTTGCGTGTGGAGCAGATTAAAAAATTTAAAAATAGAAAAATATAAAAAAATATAATAATTAAAAATTATCAGGAGACTACATTTTGTCATGGAGTAGTAGTCACTTGGGAGTAGCGTTGGTTTGGGGCTACTCCCCAAGGGGTAAGCCTTCTGCTTGCCCCGGCTTGTAATGCGGGCATTGAATCGGCTTCACTGATTCAGTTGGCGGTCCTAACCCCATGAAAACTGCAGAAGGCAAGCGTAGCGACATCTTAAAAGGTCAATGGGGTATCTCAGATCGAGGGCTGGCGCTTGATTGATGTCGCACGGTAAGTGTAATAATAATTGTATATCATTTGTTTTTGTTGTTGCTATATTGTTTTCGATCTTGTTTTTTAGAGACATTCGAGCTGGCTCAGACCGTATTGGCATTGGTCAGTGGATAGCAGTATTTACAGAACTATTTTGGTATGCATTGGTAGCTATCTATATATTGTCTAGGCTCATATCATAAAGGCTACTTATCGGATACTAGGTGTTAACACATCGTCAAGCTATCCATCGGGTACTATGTGTTAGCTATTGTGTTAGAGTAGCTATCTTTATGGATATATTGTCTAAAGCCCAGGTCATAAAGGCTTTGGCCAGTGGTTTACCGACATAATGCAATGTCATTACCGGGCCATTGCATTGTGATTGGTCGATTCAGCTTGTTGACTATTTGAACTCGGTGTATAATTGTTGGTCGGGTTAAATTAGCGTTTAGTTGGAACGTTGGTCGTTTGGTCTAACCGATCGATTTTTGGCAATTTCATATATTATTAAAGACAACCCCCACCTAAGGCCTTACTCTAGTGTGAATTTACCTAAGGCCTTGCTCCGTATAGACTATACCTAAGTCCTGGGTGGCTTTACTTAGGGGCCGGCCTCGGGGTGGCTTTACCTGAGGCCATGCTCCACAGGTAGCTTTACCTAAGGTCAGGATCCTAGGCAGTTTTACCTCAAGCACTGGGTTCGGGAGTGACTTTTACCTAGGACCCGATCATTTCTGGCAATCTGAGAACTACCCCTGGTGAATCCACCCCCACAGCAGTCCATACTGGACTTTATACATACCACATACAGTTATTTGATCCAAACGATCAATTTTTGGCAATTTCATATATTATTTAAAAACTACCCCCTGGTGAAACCACCCCCAACTATGGCGATAATACACTCTATATTCACCCTATCAGTCAAGACACATTTTTCCAAAATTTTTTCAAAAACTTACCCCAACCCCGATTCTACCCCCGGGGAAGGTCCTGAACGTAGCTGAGGACACCCCTGCACCTAGGGGTAGGTTATGTTAGATGCAATTTGGCTAGCTTAGGTTAGTGCTTAGGTTAGGCCTACTTCCCCCTCCACTTTTTTGCCAAAGTGGCCCAGTTAACTACTCCCACCCAATTCCGCTATTTGTTCCTCCAGCTTTTACCCCCTCCGATCAGTATTTCCCTAATTTCCCTAATTGCATCTGAATATCTTCTTATCCTTTTACTGTACTTGCAGTACATAGAGACCATATAAAAACTTTCCACCCCCCTTCCCTATATTTCTACCACCACCCAATCTTTCCCCGATAACCTTTGAATTCCCATTACCCCCAGTGCTCTGTCCAATACCACAATGGCTGCCCCAACATCCTCTTTGCCTTGTCCCCCATGACAAACCCTAGCCCCAGCACCAAAATCCCTCAGTTTCCCTCCCCACATATAAGGCTCCTGTACCGCAAGTACCCCTACCCCCTCCCTTACTGCCCTTACCCTTACTTCATCCACTTTCCTCCTTGTCCTGTCTACATTTATTTGAATTAGGTTTACCCCCATATTTATTTATCATACCCCATTCGTCTCACCATAATCTCCCTTGACTGACACCCCACCCAATCCACCCAATGATTAACCTCCCTTAACCAAGCCCTCAAACAATTCGCACTTCTCTTCCCCTTCCCCCTGTACCCACACGTCGACACATGGTGACCCTGTTCCCCACATCTGCCACATGTGACTGGCCTCCTGCAAATCGTCGTAGTATGCCCCAACCCCTGACATCTGTAACACCTCTGTACCCTTAAATACTCCTTTACGTTGCACCACCTTAACCCCAAGTACACCCTTCTTCTCTTTGTTAACATCGTGAAAACCCTCCCTGAAACCTCCAATTTCATGTGTTCCCCTCCCTAGACCCTAACTTAAATTTCGGCACCATCTCCTTTCCTATATCCCCCTTATTGTCAAAAATTTCCCCGTTCTTCCTTACCAAATTTTCTACTAAATCCCCCTCCCCTATTTCCCTATCGACGTCATATACTATCACCCTCGGTTTCCTCATCTCAGGTTCCCCATCTACCTTAAACCCCTTTTCCCCCAAACTTTCCAACCCTCTTAGTTTCCCCACATCTTCTTCATTGTGTAGATCTAGCACAAAATTTTTCCCCTCCCTCCTTAAACCCCTTACCCTAATTTCCCCATCTTTAACCCCAATAAACCCCTCAACTCCTTCCTCTCCCTTCCCACTAACCCCTTCCCTGGTGCCTCCACTATCACCTGTGGACCCCTGGTTCTCACTTCCTGTCCCCTTCCCCTCTTTACAAATTGGCTCCACGAACCCCCTTCTTCCTCATCCATTTCCATCTTGTCTTCCCCCCTCCTTACTTCCATAAGGTTCGCCACTCCTTTAATTTCCCCTTGTACTACTTCTTTTATTTCTCCGATCAGCGACTTTCCAAATAAACCTCCCTTCCCCTCCTCTACCTTTCTCCCCAATTCTTTGACGTCCCCCCTTACTTCCATGATGTCTTTCAGCTTACTTTCCATACTCTGTATCCTCCCCGTCACCTTAGCCCACCCTTCTGTAACCCTTTTTAGTAGATAGGGACAGTGGGAATCTCGTTAATCCATTCTACGCTAGTGCCCATCTGTTATACACAACCAAATAGTGTTAATCAGAGACCACGTTCTTCACCTCCAATGTTTCTAAGCCTGTCTAAAGCTACAACCTCTTACAGATTTCGACCTTCTAAACCTTTATATATCTCATCAGTTCAGTATTGTCGTGATCATCATCTGTTTGTTATTTTTCAAACGAATCAAATCCACACTTTTTCGGACCCGTATACTTCACGTCTTTTCTTCATTTAGTCAGACAGAGTCTAATGTCGATATATTATAATTTTTTATCTTTTTATTTACCTTTTCAGCTCCTAACATTCTTTTCCATGGAAAATCTGTTTTTATTTTCCCCACTTTCTCGTAATTTCAAGGATATGAGCTGTATAATATTATACCTTAAGTTGTACTTGTAAATATATGTATGAGTGTTTATAATTGTTTTACCTTATGATTTTTTTGCTAGAATAGAAAGTTCAGTGATTTAAACTATTTTTTTTTTGTCTTTAATACCGATCTTGATTTTTTTTTTTCTCGCGTTTCCCATCTCATTAACAATAATTCTACAATACCACATATGCTAGTTTTACGTGTCTATTGTCTGCATTTCGATTTATGCCATTGCCTTCGTTTTTCACTCTACCAAATAATAATATTAAAATCATTATAAAAATATCAGCACTATCATATTCTTCTCTTAGCTTTCTTATATTATTGCCAAGATGTAATTTTAATATTACAGTTTACCCAACGTTTCAGATAAAATAATAGCAAGAAATACATAAAAATGTGCCGTAATTTGTTTTTATCTTCCCGTGGACAAAATTAAATATATGGGTTATGTCTGGGGTACCAAGCAGCTTGGTGATATGGTCTAAATACCAGGATCTATTATCCATACATGGTATTATCGTGGGTTTTAGGAAATACCCTTTTTTGGCAATTAAGTGGTAATTTTCACCCTACCCAGGGAACGTCTACTACAAAGTTAGCCTAAAAAACTATCAAACTTAAAAATTATAACGGCCACGATAATAACGCTTTTGATATAGCAAGGAGTCCAATGCTCACGTAAAAATATTGTTAATATTTCTGCACAATTGTTAAGTACATAATTATTTAATAAAACGTCCAGCCAATTATTAACTTGATTTAACCTGTCTGAGTTTGCTTATTTGATGAGTTCCTTTATAATTCAAATGTCCTCTTTCCAGCATTAAACTTTCTAGGCATGCCCTCTTTTAACATTGCGTCCAAGTGGGAGTAAAGAAAACTTCCAAACAGAGTTTATTTTCAACAATGGGCCTGTTGTTATCTAGTCTACTGGTAACAAGCAATGAAATCAGTTTACTTACTCAATGGTAAATCTACTTTTAGCTGCTTAGATTAGTCCCTACTAATAATATAGTTGATTAAATGTTATTATAATTAGAGCATCATTATTTTAGTTTTGATATGTAAACTATAAATTACTCTATGAATATTTAAATTTGTCTTATATTTGACTTTTATTGGGTCTAACACATTACTTAATCTATACGTGCGATATTCTTACACACGAAGTGGCAATTGCAACGTTTGTAAATGGCTCTGCACTATTAGCTGATAAATACACACACACACACACACACACACACACACACACACACACACACACACACACACACACACACACACACACACACACACACACACACACACACACACACACACACACACACACACACACACACACACACACACACACACACACACACACACACACACATACACATACACACACACACACACACACACACACACACACACACACACACACACACACACACACACACACACACACACACACACACACACACACACACACATACACAGTTCTGTTTATGTGAACAATTAATGTGAACTTGACTAAATAAAATACGTACAAGAATAAATTCTTCCTTACACAGATTCTCCATTGTGCAGGTGGTGTGACAGTTTAAGTTCAGTGTGTAGCTAACTCCTGTACAAGACAGTCGTCTCCACTCCAACTGAATGTACATCAGTTGTATTTTGTAATCTTATTTATTGAGCAAAATTAATGTAACAGTTTTCTAAATTAAATGTTTGTTAATTAATGAAACGTTTATAAATATAAAATTATTTTTAAAAACCTTTCAAGCTTATTAAAACACGTAACTTATATATATAAATCCATATAGAGGGCAATGAGAAAGTAATAGAATGAAGTGATAAGTGGAAAATAGTGCTAAATAAAAGAATTAGTCCTACATCAATTTCACAAACTAGAGACGAATGATACATCCTAATTAGATGTTGTGGGAATCTAGAGATAATGAAAATAATGCAAAGTATATACAGACGAACCTAGATCCTAAGCTAAGATGGTATCACCACACCAGACAAAGAAGGGGAACTAGAAATCAAGTACCACAAGAACTCTTGTTCTATGGGTAAAAAAGGCAGATTTGTATTTATATAAAATAAGTAATTCTAAAACACGTCCAACTATATGACAACCAACCATGGAGATGTGGAGTAGAATCGAATATAGGAGTTCCTCAAACGTTCCCAAACAGTGTAAGAAGGAATATGCTAGTTGTATAAAAATAAATAAATATTTATGAGATGCGTGTTTCTTAAAGATTTCACGAGCAAAAAAGCGGTGGCACAAAGACATGAAGAGAGATACTTTTGACACAGAGATCAGCCGACTGGTCGATGAACAGAGTGCACCTTTTAGTAAAATAACTTAGAAATAAAGTGAGATAGCGAAGAGAACATTTAAGGTTGAACATTGGCTTTGCTAATATCAACTATTCATTAAACACAAATACTATTTAAAACTTTCTTATTTGTGCTCGTTGAACAAAACTTCTCTACTACTTCCGTGAATTGTAATGTAGGCTTCTGTGAATGCTTCTTGCAATTGGTAACAAATCGAATTGCATTTTTAAAATGAAATTATTCATCTACCCACAATAAGATGGCACATCATCAAATGAATGAAATTTTAATAACAAAATATCTTGACTAATAATTATAAAACATGAACCTAAATAGAATATTATGAAAGCATATGTACATAACATACAAAATTGTAAAGCGATGAATGTTAAAGGAAAACCTTAGGATAGTGCAATTTTCTATTCAGTTCAACAATAAAGCATTTCTGTCTAATAACTCTGCGTTAACTTTTATGTATTTATTAAATACTTTTAAATGTATGAAATGGGGCAATTGTTTTATCACCTGATTATAACTTTACTTTTACATATAGTTAAGAGAAGGTTTTAATAATTTTATTAGTTATTTATGTTTAAGTTTCCTCAACTAACACAAGCCCTGTCTAGCAGCTTCTTTGCTCAGTTTTTATTTTGAAAACAAATCATAGTCACTGAAATTTCAAACTCTTAAAACTTTCCTTGTTAAATTTTGAGCAATCATAATAAAAACTGTGATACATTTTTAAAGGCATAAATCCTGAAGAAACAAATGCATCAGTTTCCATAAAAGAATCAAATACAAATTAGAGAATAAATCGTGTATACATATTTATATCAGAAATAATACAATACAATTTAAATACCCAACCTTTCAAACTTTCCTAATTAATTCCTGTAGTTTTAATTAACAGTTATTTATTGCAGTTATGCCACACATGAGTAAGCCAAAATGTTTTGTGAGTTGGTGAATTAAACTGCATAACAAGTGCCATCATCTGATACCGGTTTCTATCTCCTGCTTAGAAAATGAAAAGGTTATAGATATGTAATAAGTTTAATTCATGAGTCGTTACTTGTCATTCATACAGTTTAAAATTGCCATTGTTAATAGGCTGGATTTAAAGTCTAAGTAAGACTTTGAAAATATTGTTAAATATTTATATTTAATAAAGTTGTGTTATTAATTATTTTAGTGTTAATGGGTTAGTATAGCTTTTTCAAAATAACAGTTATTTCTAAAAATTATATCCTTAAATTGTCACCCCTTAAAAGAAATTGTTATAGGGTAAGGGAGAAATTTAAAAGGGAAATATTTTTAAAAAAATCCTATAGGTACAGATTTTACAATTTTTTTCTTAGTGACGAAATACAGTTCCATATAACATTTACACTTATCGTACAAATAAATAATCTTTACATTTGGTTTGATTTCTTCCTATATACAGCTGATTGTTAATTTAGGAACATAAATATTTTTTTATATGAATTTTAAATACCAACATATTTTTAATTTTAACGTGCAGTTTTAATGAAAACATAAACCGTAACAATGATGTATAGGTATTTTATAAATATACGTAAAACATTTTCCATAAAATACATGAGTGTTGAAATATTTACAGAGATTACATTTTGTTAGAGTATTTTGTTAAAAAATGTAGTTTCTCCCCTTTAAAATCCACTAGCAATAAGTTATGGAACTTGAATCCCAATGCATAACTTTTTTGAACCTCATAGTTTAAGAAAAGTGTTTGTAGGAGTATTAGCATTTGGGTGCTGAATTGATTCTCATAAGAGCTATATATATATATATATATATATATATATATATATATATATATATATATATATATATATATATCCATTCAGAGAAAATTGGATAAAAAAACGTTCACTTTATCAATAGATAACCAGAATTTATGAATTTAACCAAGTTGTAACAGTTGCAAGCTCACGGTTACCCTCCAACGCTGTAGAGTCTAAGAAGTATAGTAGTAAGAGCATATAATGTAGCATCAGTATAGCTTGTTAGTGGATTCCAATAAGAGAATAAACAACAGAATTAATGTTTGCTTTAATTAGCAATGAATTGTCGGTTATTTGATGCGGGAAGTCTATTCGTGTCATATATTGTTATTACGGTCCCTTGATAGAAGTTAGACCGAGCCTTGCATGTTAACACACAAAGCGTATCGATAACAAGACCTGCGTGACTCAATACTATTACATTATTCATAGCCTTACGCCATATCTAACGCATGATGGTAAATTGGTAATTATTATAGTTGGAATTAAATAACAGTAAAATTTGAATCCATTTAAAATTGTTCACATTTTATATACACATTTTGGCACACACACAGACACACACGCCCTCGCGCGCGCTGATGGCAACTCTAGAGCTGAAACGCGCCAGTTGTTTCTTAATGTTTTGTAATTTATCGTTTAACCTTTTAGTTTTTGATACAGTTTTTGTCTTTAATTGTTCAATTTCTGTCTCGTGTTGATTTATTTTGTCGACTATTTATTTGTTTTAGTTTCTGTTTCCTTTTGATAATCGTCTATTTTTAATTGGAAAGCTTCCCATAAATTTTTGTCTTTCTATTTTTTCTTTTTGCCTTTCCTTTTCTCTGAATTGTTTTCCCCCCTCCTTTTCCTTCTCTCTTTGTTGTCTCTTCACCTCCTTCTCTGTAGCTCTTTTGTTGTTTTTCCTCCTCCTTCTCTTTAGCTCCTTGTTGTTTTTCTCTTTGTCTTAATTGTTTTTCGTCCTCCTTTTCCGACTTGAAAAAGGCCATTAATGTATCCATCTCGCTTCTTGGCATTTTTGTTTAGATTATATATTTATAATTAATCATTATAGGCCAGACGGTTCCTTAGCCGGTTCCATATATTTTTATTTATTTATCCATTTATATTTTTATTGGTACGCTTTTGTACATTTCTTTAATTTAATTTAATATTTAAAAGGTTTGATTCTTTTCTTTCTAATCTTTCTTAACTTCACTTATTTCAAAATTTGTCATTATCACTATTTATTTTGTACAGAATTATGTATTTATTTTTGAAATAGGGTACCTGTTTCAGGTCCCAGTTCGGGCGCCAATTTTGCAACGCCCCTCCCCCGGTCCTTCCCTGCTGCCTCCGCTTCATTTGCTTTTTGTACCTTATGCTAGTGGTGGTGGTGGTTTTCAAAACATTTATGTTAATTGTTTTGGTAAAATATGTTTTCTACTGTTTCCAAACCATATGCCTTAATCCCCGCTTAGGTGCCGCGCCTAAGCGCAAGCTACGACCCGCCGACTCGTGCCTTACTGTTTGTATGACCCCCTAAAAGGATTATCGAATTTTTGTCGGGTCCTTTACAGTCATATTTGTCAGTAATATAGTCAGCTGGAAAGAATACAAGATTAACATGAACACTCAGAAACCCCAGATGCTCTTACCCCCTACCTTGTTGATAGATCTGCAGACACGGCAAGGGGCCGTCAAAATATGATCATGCTTAATTTACCTGTTTAAAGGCTCCTGCGTTTTATAAACATGATCTGCCAGTAGACCTAGTATCTGGAATTTAATGTAAAAACTAACTATTTTTCAGAATAGCTCAATATATTTAAATAAATTCGTCCTTAAGAGAGAACTCTCTCTATCTCAGTGCATTTTCCTGTATTGGGGGGTTGAACAATGCATTCGAATAAACCTGCAAGCTTCTGTTATCGTTATTTGAAACACTGAAAACTGTCTATTTCTTTAGATTCGCCGTAACATTTTTAATATTCAAGTTTTTTGGATTTGGTTTTCACTATCGTTGCTGTTGGATGCTGCTGGTCATTTTGAAATGTCAGTGATAATTGTAGGTGGCATTGTTCTCAAATTAGCATTCTTTTGATGTTTTGCGGCACTTAGGAATTTTCACTGCACTCCCCTTTGTCAAATTAAGTTAGTTAAAATTTTATTTATTTATTTATAGTTATACAAAAATTTATTTACTTCTTCACTCTTTACTACGTTTCTTTATTAGAAAAATTAAATCTTTATTACAAAGGTTTTGAATCAATTATTGAACATCTAGAAATTGTTAATTTTTTAACTTGGGCGGTCATTTTGACCGTCTCAGTGTGTGTGTATATATATATATATATATATATATACACACACACACACACACACACACACACACACACACAGATACATGGACTGTTATATTAAAGTTTTGAATATCAACCTTCTGTACAGGGACGAATGTAATGCTCAATTCTATAAAGACAAATATTAACTGACTTCTATACAACAGATAGAGATATGTATTCCATTTCCTAGCCCTTACTATTGCAGTGTCTCAGCTACAACATATTTCAAAGCAATATGTATTCATGTATTCAGATGTATATAACTCAGGTATATGAAAAGAATTGTTTTATTATTGTTGGAGACAATGTTACATTCCATGAGGATTTGTTTATACAACTTTTAGTGTGCTATAAATTATAAAATCAATGCTGGCAATATAGAAACTATAATATACAACACCTTGAAAATAATTATTTGTATATATTATGAAGAATGTAAAAATATATTATGTCCAACGTTCTGTTATTACGTGTACTAATAGGAGATATTACAATATTACTCGCATCTATCTAGGTTTTCCTATCTTCTTAATTTTTGAATAATTTACAGTGAAATTTTTACACGATATTAACTAGAAAGATTTATAGAAAACATTTTTCCCCACAAATACAACTCACCTAATATTATCAATCATCTACTGCATAGTATGGCACTGACACGAACATTGGGGCAATATCGTACAAGTCTTGGAGTGATAACTTCCCATAAATAAGAAAATAGAACGGTCCATAGAATAAAAATTATGTTAACATTTGGTTCATTAATTGAATATCACAAAAATGTAATGTATCTAGTGTAATAACAACAGAAAAGCCTTGTTTATGAAAATACTTTACAAAATTATGTACTGTATATTGAATTATTATCTTTTATGAACTGAAGCTGACACTCCAATGTAGGCTTAACAGTTTTTGAAAGGTCCTAAGCATCAACGTACAACTTAAGCTATATTATGTTACAGGTTCTAAAATAATTTGGAAATATGCTAATTCACTTTTTTACAATGTTTGAAACTCTATTCCGTCTTATTGAAAAGGGATGGAACGTCATAGGAGATTGTCTTGGCAAAAACATTTAATATCATAAAATAAAAGAGCCCAGCTAGCTCTCTACTTTTATCGCAACCATTTTTTACAATCTATAGAATGAACATTTGGTATTGGCATTTTCATATTAAGGAATTTAAAGTTAGATTGAAAAGTTCCTTAGTTATCTGAAGTACAATTTTTATCATAATATTGCTTACTGGGCAAAACCGTACACTTGTTCCATACACTCTGTACGGCGTTGCCCGACCTGTTTCGAGTTCCATTAAAATTCATAACTGAGCAATAAATCGACCTCTAATCATGTTTCATATTGTTACCCGAACTAAACAGAGAACTCTGCTTGCTTCCTAGACATTGCAAACTTGGTGTACGGTATTGCCTCGATCTATCCTACTATATAACTCTCAATATTTCTATTTTAATAAAATCCCCGTTACACGAAAAAATAACACTGTTACACGAACTGCGAGGATTCCCTTACTGTATTTTTTTAAAATTTGTTTGGATTGTTTTGCTTTAGCAATAAATACAATCAATATTTTAACAATCTTTAGAGCCTTAACTACTTTTTGTAGAAAAATTTTCTTTTGTTTATTAATAGGTAATGCTTTTCAAAATAATTATGAAAATACCTCAAATCCCACTAGCAGACCTTTACCTTTTGTAACAAGGTCACTGTAGGTGGGGAATTTCCCGCGGCCTTAGGACATCGATGTGTAGGTTTAACAAATACTCTCTAAATTAAAAAGTGTTTCTAAACTAACGTCCATGTTTACATATAAAAGTAATAATTTATATTACAAGATATATACATCACTAAACCAAAGAATAATGTTTAATGACACCGTTACACGCATAAGCGGGCATTCTCCGCCTAAACCACTACAAACTGTCTCAACTGAATGGGATTTTTCTGCTGTGTGGTGGGTGAAGAGAAGATATCCTCAAATTTCACTCAAATATTTCTAACTGAGGAAGTAGCCCGCTATATTTGCGAATCTTTTCATCCCTAGCCCGGTTCAGTGAGTCCCCATCTTCGTGGTGGACGGTAACATCGACCACAAAGACCCCTTCCCGGTTTTTAATGACCAGGTCAGGTTTGAGAACCCCCTTCCCCACCAGGGAGAGCTGCGGTTCCTTAGTAATGACTACATCCTCAGCCCGTTCAAAGCAACGAGATCAACGATCTCGTTGTGTCTGTGGATGCGCGCTGGCTTCGTGTGTGTACACTCCACCAGAATGTGGGCAAGTGTTTCCATCCTGAGCCGACATTTGCGGCATAGCACATCCACCTGTGGACGGACCCGATTCAGCGTGGTTTTATTACCAGCTGTGTTGGTACGCAGCTGCAGGGCGGTTATAAACCTGCAAGGCTTCAACAGGGGCGGTTCAAGCAAAAATACGTTCCCCACCCTGTCGCCGGCGAGGGACGGTACAACCTTGCCCTGATCTGAGAGCTCCTTCCACAGATCTAGCACTGTCTTCCGAAGGCGATTTTGGAGCAGCCGCAAATCGCGTTCGGTGTAAGGGTACGATAATCTTACAGCCTGTGCCAGCCTACGGAGACTTGCAGTAGTACTGGCACATCGTGACAGAGCTACAATGGCTGGGTCCGGCGAGTTCTGAAACTGGAGCCCCAGCTTGAGAGCCACTCGAGGGACTAGGTTTTCGAGTCTAGGAAAGCCTAGACCTCCGTCTCCCCTCCCGCAGTACAGGACACCATCACAGATACTTTGCGGGAGGTGCATTATGCGTTTGATGGATCCCCTCACTTCTCGGTCCAGCTGTCTTAACCGAGTCATAGCTGGCAAGGCCGTAACCAGCTGGTAAAGGTTTCCAGGTAGAATATATTTCTGTAGTAATTCTACCTTCTGGAGGTGCTTAAGGGCGCCCTTGCAGTACCCTGGTGAGCTGGGTCTGCAACTCTCCAATATCAATGCCTATCCAGAGGGAATACGTCGCCCCAAGATATACGAAACTGTCCTCCGCCGTGGCCGTGCTGATTCTATCCCCTAACCTTTTCATGCCGGGGTCTTCCAGATACCAAGAATCTCTCGTCCTGACTATTTGATACGCCAGGCTCTTTGACGTTGAGAGATTCATACCGTGGTCGCCAAAATAGTCCACGGTGGCATCCTGTGGCATCCAGAAGATCCTGGGCTTTCGAGGCGTCCGACGCTATTAGGACTAAGTTGTCGGCGAAAGCTAGACAAGAGATATTGCTGTTCTCATTAATTTTAAATCCCGGCAAGCTTTCCAGCCGTTCAAGTAGCGGTTCAAGTACTAAATTGAAAAGCAAGGGCGATAGAGGATCCCCTTGCTTATCACCCCGCTGGAGCTTCACCTCTATTTCACCGTTGGGATGAACTATACGGATGTAAAGGGCCCGATAGCTCTCTATGACCAGGTCGACTAAGGGGGTGGGAATCCCCTTTCGTCGAAGCGCATGTTCTATTGCAATGTGCGGGACCGTATCGAACGCTTTTGACACATCCAACACGATGCCCACACCCCAGCTTCAGTTTTCATCAGCCGGGTTAGCTGGTCAAGAAATTGTATGTTAGCAAAGCAACCTGCCTCAAATCCTGCTACAAATCCCTTCTGCCTAGGGTTCTGTCTGACCACCGCTCTCAGTCTTTGATCGACGACTCCCCAGAAGAGGCGACTGAGGAGGGAACCAATCGTGATCGGCCGGTAATTAACTGCTTGGGAAGGGTCTTTTCCCTCTTTTGGTATGAGGGTGGTCCTATTCATCCATTCGGTCGGCAGACAACCTGAGGCCAACACAATATTGAAAAGCCCAGACATTAGTTGGAGTTGGACTCGACCAGACAGAGCCGCCTTTCTGATTTTGTCCGGTCCTCCAGCTGTGGTCCTCTTAGTCCTGTCAAGCCGCATCTTGACTTCTACGGCTTCGATTGGTGGAAAAGCTTCCAACCCAACCGGAGGCCCCTCGACAGGATCTCCTAGCCTCGTAGGCGCCCTAGTCCCCCATAGGGCGCTGGACAGATGTTTGACGTCATCACGGGCTAGCTTATGGGGTTCGGACGTAGCACAATCCGTCCCCAAGCGAACATGCTTTGCAAGAACACTAGGCGTGTTCTTGAACAGGTCTTGCGTTCGAGAATATCTGTACCGCTTATTTGCACGCTTCTTCGCTCGCCTTGTTTGAGGCCGTGGAAGAGGCGCTGCCTGTACGGAGGTGCTCGACTTCTTGGTGGCATTCAAGAAGGCCGTTAGAGAGCCATAGATGGTGTCAACGACCTCCTGATTTATGGTCAGGAGTCGACTGGCATCTCGCATCTGACGTAACATCCCTCGGACACCCGTAGGGCCAGTTAAGGTGTCCCAATCCTCCAACTGTCCAAGATTCAACTGTCCATAAGGTAAAATTATTGCACTTAGTGGTAGAAAAAAGTCATTTACAAGTAATAATAATAACTTCATATATATATATATATATAATAAGGAGAGGGTTAACTAAAGTTCGGATAGTCATAAATCAAAGTAAAAGTGAATATTAGATATTAGAAGGAATTTAATAAATAACTAATTGGTTCCCAAAAATATAGAATATTTTCAAAATAAATAGCACTATATTGTAATTTCAACTTAATTAAATATATATTTCTTACAAACTACGAAAATAGTAAAAATAAAAACATATATTGATACCATTACTGGTATAATTTTAAAAACATACATATTTATATTTATAAATAATTGTTTTCTAACAACAACAAAAACTATGAGCAACTCATTGTGTTGACACGTTTGGAAATATGAGTTTTGTTTAGGAACACACAGTGCGGATTCGAGCAGTAAATGAAAAGATTATTTCTCAAAGAGCAAGCACAGTACCTTGCTTAGGTTTTTTTGCCTCTTTTATACATTTTAATAGGCTATATTTTTACTAATTCTTGTGCATTAAATAATAAAATATTTATAAATTTTATTTTTGTTATAATTATATCTCCTAATGTATATCATTACAGTAGAGTCTCGATATTCCGAACCCCGATATTTCGAACTTCCGTTAAATTCGAGCCGGCCTCGAGTGTTTTAAGCTGCGATATTATTCAGCTAGGTCCCTGCGCGACGCTTAGAAACATTACCACGTGAGCATTGGCGGTTTCATATACGAACTAAAGTGCTGATTGGATGGGTAGAGAAAGTTTAAAAGAGTGGTTTATAAATGTGTTTTTAACCGAAACTAACACGTGTTTAAAATCATGTAGTTTGCCGCAAAGGCTATTTTACTATTTAGACAATGTACTGACGCACCCTGATGAAGATAAACTGTACTCTGCTGATTTCCGTGCTTTATATCTTCCTGCAAATGTTACGAGTCGAATTTAACCGAGTCCTTCCATGTCCAAGAGTTTCTGGGTTTGAGGTTCTGACTCAGACAGAGAGGTCTCGGTCAGTTCGTGTGTACCAGAGGTGACAGGGCCATCTCCGCCACCTAACCTTGTCCCCTCGTCCACCTCACAGGCTAAAGCAGTTGGGTCTCGCGGCGACCCGCTACTATAGTGTACATCCCCGATCTCTTGGGAGAGTCCGGCACATGCGTTCAAGTCCCCCTCAGGAGTATGCACCACCTCCGTTGGGGCTAGGTCAAACCTTGGGGATACACCCACTGATGTTGGCGTGCGATGCGACTGTGCTCGACGCATGGGTGGTCCTTTGGCGGCGGGTGAGATCGAGCACCCCACCGAAGCAAGGAACTGATCCCGTGCCTTGATGTAAGAAGGCAACCGGCGCTTGTCGTTGACCTGTTTGGCAGTCTTGGAGCCTAATCGTTGTGCCATCCTGGCGGCGATGTAGTGGTCGCCTTTGAACTCCCGCTCCATGTGGTGCATTGCGGTGATCTCCTCCGCAGTGAAAATACCGGACGCGGCTCTTGCGTTAAAGTAAGCCTTGTTGGTCTCCTGAGCAGGTGTTCGTCTTTTGGCATTTCTTACTTCAGGATGGCGATGACTTTTATGCAACGAAAGGCTCCTTCTAGACGCAAAACGCATTTTGCACAAAGTGCAAAGTACCTCCAGACCCTCGCTGTTCGTAGGGTTGGTGCACTTTGGTACATGACACTCAGCCGCATGCTTCTTGTTATATTGCTTTTGGCAGAGTGAACACTCAAAAATGAGGTCAAAAGCAGCATGCCTGTCTTTCAAGTGCCTGATGTAATCTGGCCGACTGAGCGCCTTGTAATTCCCTTTTCGCCCCTGGAAACAGGCGGGGCAGTCTTTTACTGAAATGGGAATTTGAACAATCAAGGTCCGCGTGGAGGCCAAGTCCAAATCAATAGTCCCCTGAATGTTGACACGGCGCGCGGGACCATGCGCAACCGCGGCCGAGGCTTCATCTTTCAAATCTGCTACAAGATGGTAAAGACCGAGGGTTGTAAGGCCCAAGGCCCACTTCTCCACCGAAGCGGATTGAACTCTTTGCTTCACAACGGCGAAGAAACGTGCGAAGTGGCATAAGGCAGAAGCAACTACCACGCTCTGAAGGAGGCGGACCCCCGAAAGAGAGTCATAGTTACTCCCGCTGTTTACCCGCGCTTGCTTGAATTTTTTCACGTTGACATTCAGAGCACTGGGAAGAAATCACATTGCGTCAGCACCCTCTGGTGCCATCGCAATGCTTTGTTCTAATTAGACAGTTGGATTCCCCCGGTCCGTGCCAGTTCTGAGTTGATCGTTGAATGGCGGCCGAAGAGGTAGGAGGCCCGTCCTTCGTGGCCACAGTGAGGTAGTTTACCCCCGCGACAGACAGCCAACACCTCGCATCAAGGAAGATCCGCGGGAGGCCAAGGCACGGGACCGAGCTCAGATTCCTGGGCGAATCCCGTTTACTTCGCCCAGGCCCGGCACGTTGGCACAAACCCGCTTCCCGACCAAGCCGGACACGCCCGATCCTCAGAGCCAATCCTTTTTCCGAAGTTACGGATCACGTTTGCCGACTTCCCTTACCTACATTATTCTATCGACTAGAGGCTCTTAACCTTTCAGATCTGTTGCGGATATGGGGACACTCCGCGTAGCACTCTCCCGGATTTTCAAGGTCCGAAGGGAAGATCCGGACACCGCCGTAACTGTGGTGCTCTTCGCGTTCCAAACCCTATCTTCCTGCTATGGGCTTCCAGGGAACTCGAACGCTTATAGAGAAATGAAAACTCTCTCCAGACCTCCCGCCGGCGTCTCCGGGTATCTTCGGGTTGCCTCGTCGAGCTCTCGGATGAGGGCCAGCTTATGGACGGTTCCGCAGCCGGGAAGGTGCCGCCCCCTGTGCCGTTGACGGCCGAGTATAGGCACGACGCTACAGCGCCATCCATTTTCAGGGCTAGTTGCTTCGGCAGGTGAGTTGTTACAAACTTCTTAGCGGATTCCGACTTCCATGGCCACCGTCCTGCTGTGTTATGCAACCAACGCCTTTCATGGTTTCCCATGAGCGTTTGGGCGCCTTAACTCGGCGTTTGGTTAAACAATGAGAAACAGGTAGCGGGACAGGTGGAGAAATGCTTAATGGAACTGGAAGGGTACATCACAAAGGAGTTTAGCTGGCAGTGACACGGGACTTATATAGGGGCTAGGGTAGATGGAATAAGGAATGGGTTAAAGGAATTGGTATTAGAGTTAACAACGGCGGGTAGATTCATGGAAAAATTGGAGGAAAGGGGATATCGGAAGGAGATTTTGAGGATAGAGTTGGGGATTTGATGATAAATATGACGGCTGGTGCGGGAAGAAAATCAGGGGTTGTATAATAGGGCAAGGCAGGAGTTAGAGAGGTATGAAAGAGTTAATGTAGAAGCAGAAGAAAATAGAAAGAAGGAGTTAGACAGATTAAAGGAGTTTCTTAGGGAAAGGGTACTGAAATTGGAAGTAAAACTAGGTGAGGGATTGAGAAAAGTAAGGGAGGAGGCAGGACTGGAGAAGGTGGAGGAACTAGGTAAGAAGACGTAGGAGGAACAAAAAAGGGTTACAGAAGGGTGGGCTAAGTTGATGGGGAGGATACAGAGTATGGAAAGTAAGCTGGAAGACATCATGGAAGTAAGGGGGGACGTCAAAGGATTGGGGAGAAAGGTAGAGTAGTGGAAGGGAGGTTTAATTGGAAAGTCGCTGATCGGGGAAATGAAGGAAGTAGTACAAGGGGAAATTAAAGGAGTGGCGAACCTTATGGAAGTAACGATTAGGGAAGGGAGGAGGGAAGGGAAGACAAGATGGAAGTGGCTGAGGAAGAAGGGGGCTCGTGGAGTCATGTAGTAAAGAGGGGAAGGGGGCAGGAAGTGAGGGTCCACAGGTGATAGTGGAGGCACCAGGGAAGGTGTCAGTGGGAAGGGAGAGGGAGGACTTGAGGGGTTTATTGGGGGTTAAGGATGGGGGAATTAAGGTAAGGGGATTAAGGAGGAAGGGGAAAAATTTTGTGTTGGAACTACATATTGAAGGGGTGTTGTGGGGATACTAAGAGGGTTGGCAAGTTTGGGGGGAAAAGGTTTTAAGGTAGATGGGGAGCCTGAGATGAGGAAACCCAGGGTGATAGTATACGACGTTGACAGAGAAATAGGGGAGGGGGATTTAGTAGAAAACCTGGTAAGTAAGAATGGGGAAATTTTCGACAATAAAGGGGATATAGGAAAGGATATGGTGCGAAAATTTAAGTTAGGGGCAAGGAAGGGGAATACATGCAATTGGGAGGGTTTTTACTTTGTTAAAAAAGAGAAGACGAGTATACTTGGGGTTAAGGTGGTGTAATGTAAAGGAGTATATAGGGTTACAGAGGTGCTACAGATGTCAGGGGTTTGGCATACTACAAAGTTTTGCAGGAGGCCAGTCACATGTGGCAGATGTGGGGAACAGAGTCACCATGTGTCGACGTGTGGGTGCAGGGGGGAGGGGATGAGGTGTGAGAATTGTTTGAGGGCTGGGTTAAGAGAAGTTAATCATTGGGTGGATTGGGTGGGATGTCAGTCAAAGGAGATTATGGAGACGAATGATGGGACGAACGGGGTATGATAAATAAACATGGGGGTAAAAGTAATTCAAATAAACTTAGATAGAACGAGTAGGAAAGTGGATGAAGTAAGGGTAAGGCAGGGCAGTAAGGGAGGGGGTAGGAGTACTTGCGGTACAGGAGCCATATATGCGGGGAGGGAAATTGAGGGGTTTCGGGACTGGGGCTAGGGTTTACCATGGGGGACAAGGCAAAGAGGATGTAGGGGCTGCAATAGTGGTATTGGACAGATCACTGGGGGTAATAGGACTACAAAGGTTATCGGGGAAAAATTGAGTGGTTGTGGAAATTTGGGGAAGGGGGTTGTTAAATATCTTGCCATTTAACGGCAACATTGATTTCCGGAGGACCTTAAATAATTAAATGAATGAAGTTGACATTTTTGTACATACCTCACTGGGCGAAGTACCACCACTTGTCGGACAGTTATTCGGGTGCACCCTTTCCCGCACTTATCATTTACCTGTTGAACTTAAAAGAAATCACTTATATTCAAATGTCACTATTAATGCTAATAGTAGTATCCACAACAAGAGATACAAAGAGAGAAAAATGGTCTAAACCGAGCCTCGTTTAGAACACACAAGAAACTACGTCACGTCGAGAGTGACGGGAGAGATGTCGTTTAACCGACGTTTCGAAAGGAACTGGGGGGTACCGAACCTTGTAAGGGACAAAGGTTGGCCGATAAGGAGTCCCTCTCTGAAGCATTTACACTGTTTTTTAGATAATATTTAATTTAAAGAAAAGTACGTAACATACCGGGGGCCTTGAATCCTCCTAGGATTCAAAGAAGAATACAATATAAGCTACCCCAGCATGAGAGAAAAAAACAATAATTAACAATAAACAAAATGAGAGTTCTTTACAAAAAAAACAAATATACACTAACAAAAAATAAAAATTCCTTTTCTAGAGAAAAAGTTTATTCGGCACTAATGGGCAGGGGGAAAACCTTATGAGAAGGTAGAGTTATAAGTCCTTGCTGTGTCTTGAGCTGAACAACTCGCATCACACCGTCTGTGCCAGAGAACACTTGTGTCACTCTTGCCAATGGCCAATAGAGAGGCGGAGTAGGTTGATGCACTAGCACTAGGTCGCCCACATGAAGGTTGTCTGTCGTTTCCGTCCATTTGGTCCGCTGCTGTAGAGTGTGAAGATATTCCAGCTGCCACCTTTTCCACACGCGTTGGTGAAAAGCATGGACGAGGTGTCAATGCTTAAGTCGATTAGTAGGGACTTCAGCCAGATTTCTTTCGGGTACGGCGACGAGTGGAGCTCCAATTAAAAAGTGTCCTGGGGTCAGAGCAGTGAGATCGGAAGGATCGTTAGACAAAGGTGTGAGTGGTCGAGAGTTGAGGATTGACTCGACTTGAGTTGTCAGAGTCATGAATTCGGAGAGAGTTAGAAAGTCTTCACCTATGACGCGACGCAAGTGATGTTTAGCGCTTTTAATTGCGCTTTCCCATAGCCCTCCTTGATGCGGTGCAGCAGGAGGATTGAAGTGGAAATTAACTCCACGTTGAAATGAAAATTCACAAACGAGATCTTGTCCTGAGGTCCTGAGTAGAGATCGCAGAGCATTGTCAGCTCCCACAAAGTTTGTTCCGCAGTCGGAATAGACGTGTTGACAAAGACCTCGTCTAGACACAAATCGAGTCAATGCTGCGATGAACGCGTCCGTCGAGAGATCAGTGACAACCTCAATGTGAACAGCTTTGGTGACAAGGCAAACAAAGACACAGATGTGTGCCTTGATGGTTCGAATAGAGCGTAGATTATGTACTTTCAGAGTGAAAGGACCACCATAATCAATGCCTGTGTTGAGAAATGGGCGATTAGGGGTCAGTCGAGGTTGAGGTAAGTTTCCCATATGAGGATTTTTATTTTTAGGTCGGTGCTTAAAGCACACAGTACACTTGAAGACGCGTGCACGGATTACATTCCGAGCACACAATATCCACACTTCTTGTTCGAGAAGTGATTGAGTGAGTTGAACTCCAGAATGAAGGTACTTCCGATGATATAGGTCAATCAAGGAGTCAACCACAGGGTGTTTCTTAGGCAAAATCACCGGATGTTGCGTCTCATAACGAATCTGTGCTGCTTCGAGTCGTCCACCAACTCGCAGGACGTCATCGCTATCGAGAAATGGTGTTAATCGTCGAAGCCTAGAAGATACCCTGTTAGGAAGAGTGTGTCCTAATGCCTTTAAATCTTCGATGAAGTAATTTGAATATTCTGATTCTGGCTGAGTTCAACTCCCCCGTTGTGTATGAAACGCAACAAGTACGCCATTACACGCTGCAAGTCCCATTCTGAGTGAACAGTGGAGAGAAGAGAAATAGGTTTATATTCCCCTGTGTCAATGAGTTGTGCAGGCTCAAAATGAGATATAGGCCAGTTATCATGTGACTGTTGTAACCAAGAGACCGTACCACCATAATGTATGTTGAGGTAGGTCTGAAGGAAGTAATCCACGTGACGCGCAGTCAGCGGGATTGTTTTCACTCGATACGTGCCTCCAATAATGAGAAGGCAATAATTCTTGAACCTGCGCTACCCGATTGGCGACAAAGGTTTTTAGTCGATAAGGAGGTGTTTGTATCCATGTCAGTGTTACTGTCGAATCGCACCATAGAAAATCAGAGGAAAATTCCATTTTTTTGTTATAAAGAGATATAATATACGCCACGAATTGAGCGAGTAAATGAGCAGCACTTAGCTCCAAGCGAGGTACAGTGAGTTTTTTCAGTGGGGCTACCAGAGTCTTCGATAATAGCTGCCGAATTACCACCGAGTTGTCACTAATCTGACATCTTAAGTAAATGACAGCAGCGTATCCACTCTCAGAAGTATCTGAGAAACCGTGTAACTCAATGTTAGGCGAGTGACTCAAGCGTAAAGCCCGCGGAATTACAATATTTTTTAAACAATAAGAAGTCTTTGCAAATGTTTGCCACTGAGTTACAAGTTCAGGAGGTAGGGATTGGTCCCAGTCCAACCCTTTTGTCCAGAGGAGCTGCATAAAACATTTCGCCCACATGACAACTGGCGAAAGGAAACCACAAGGGTCATAAATTTGAGCGATAACGCTGAGCACTTGGCGTTTAGTTTTAGAGTTTCGAGGAAAATTCAAATGGTAAGTAAAAGCGTCCGAAGAGGATGACCAATGAAGCCCGAGAACATTAAAATGAAGTTGTGCGGTATCCTGAAGAAACGTGGGTGTCTCTAGGTGTTCGTCTGGAAGATCCTGTAATAGTTGATAAGCGTTAGTAGTCCATTTCCGCAATTCGAAGCCACCTCGAAATAAAAGAGAAATGAGCTGAGTTTTCAAATGAGAGACCTCATCAATGGAATCACCACCCGCAATAATGTCATCGACAAACGTTTGTGTGCGGAGTACTTCGGCAGCCTGAGGGAATGAAGCACCTTCATCGGAGGCGAGCTGATGAAGAGTTCTTATCGCCAGGTAAGGTGAACAACTAAGTCCATAGGTTACTGTGGTCAATTGATAAGTGGAAACAGGTTGATCGACATGGTCCCTCCATAGGATCAGCTGATAAGTTTGATCATCAGGGTGGACTTTGATCTGACGATACATCTGACGTATATCGCAAGTAAAAACCACATTATGATAGCGAAACACGAGTAACAGATCACAAATGTTGGTCTGCATTTTCTCTCCTGTCCACAGGGTGTCGTTGAGAGAGAAACCGTTGGATGTTTTTGCACTGGCATCAAAGACTGTTCGAAGGCGAGTAGTGGTGCTGGATTCCTTTAGAACCCCATGATGAGGTAAAAAGTAATGAGGTGTATTGAGCTGAGTGTTTTGGGCAAGTATCATGTGTCCAGAAGTCAAATAGTCAGTCATGAATTCTGCATAAAGTTGCTTGAAGCGAGGCTTAGCCTCTTGAGTACCGGCAACAAAGTTCTTGATCGATTGTTTTAAAATTTTGTAATTATGTTTGTATTTGTTATTGAAAGTTTTCCATGTAATTGTTTTTCCAATAATGTACCCCATTTTTGAAATATAAGTGGTACGCATATGTGCACCTTGGGTCTTAACTATAAAAATAAGTAAATACAATTATATGTTTCCATTTATTACAGTCTAGAAAAGTCAATTACACATTAGAAAAATAATAGCATAACTTATATTTCAACCCTAAAACATTTATATTATTGAAAAAATTATTTGTAATAAAAATTTACAAATAAAATTATAAAAACATCAGCTAACTTTGAAATAAATTTAACTCGTAGAAGTGTGGTATTTCTGAAAGCAGTTATTATTTATGCAAAGATATACTTTACATTTGATACAGACGACTCTGCATCTTGACTTGCATCCCTGAAATCTACATTACGATGCAAACTTGTCTCTTATAAATTTAGGCAAATGCCCTACATTGTCATATTTTACTTCTAGCAGAGCCTGTGGTACAGTTTTCCTGTATTTTGAAAGGTTAGGGCGCGTTTTCTTTTCAGATTCAGTTTCACATTGTCTCTTTCCTACAGAGGATGACGTTATTAGGATGCTAGCTAACCGTAATCTGTACTGTAGCAGCGAAAATTGATCTTTTTAGAAACATCATTTTGTTGACATTGTCTCCTATACATCAGCCAACAATTGATTATGGTTACATCAAGGAAGTGGTTGAACACACGAATTGGCCATTTCCTAGTGGGAATGTAACTTCTGTAGTATGAGAGGAGCCTATCATGTAAGTCGATCCCTCCCATATTCAAGTTGTACATCTTCACAACAGCTGGTTGAACTACGTCAATTTTTTGTTTCTCTTCTTTTGACCAGCGTTTACCTGTAGAAACTGGTTCACTGCCAACACAGGTTGAAAGGAGAGTATCACTTTTATTATCCTTCCATTTTATGACACCAACTTTTTCATCACTACGTACAACTTGGGACCAATCACCTCGCCTTAATGATATCATCTGCTATCTTAGTTGATGCCCCCGCTGTACGATTAGTCATTACTGTTCCTATCAAGTATATGCCTCTTTCTAGAAGAGCGTCAGCACACTTAACACTCATAAAAAACCTGTCGGTGTAAATAACATGGGATAAATTTCGAGGAACTGATTCGCATAACAATTTCACAACTGAAGCACCAAGGCCAAATTCCTTCATGGATGCGTCATTGATGGTTCCCTTCCAAGGGTAAATAAGGAAATCAAGTAACAAACCGTCTGCAGCGGCCAAAACAAAGTTTTTCAAACCGAGTGGATTCGGTTTGGAAGGAACATAACAGCTGAACTTGCATCTAGCAGAACTAAGAGGGATGGAAAGTTTGGGGGAAAGGGGTTTAAGGTAGATGGGGAACCTGAGATGAGGAAACCGAGGGTGATAGTATATGACGTCGATAGAGAAATAGGGGAGGGGGATTTAGTAGAAAATTTGGTAAGGAAAAACGAGGAAATTTTTGACAATAAGGGGGATAGGGTCACTGATCGGAAGGGGGAAAAGCTGGAGGTACAAATAGCGGAATTGGGGTGGGAAGTAATCAATGAGGGGGGACAGGGGCCAACTTATATTAAATACGGGATTGGGGGGAATAGTTTCATAGATCTAACTGTGGTATCAGGGGCAATGATAGGAAGGGTGGGGGAGTGGGAAATCATGAGGGATGAGTTGGGAGAGGGCCATCAGCCAATTAAGTTCAGGATTGGACAGAGGCTAGAGGGGGAAGGGAAAGGGGGGAAAAGGGGGAAAGGAGATTTAGGATTAAGGAAGGGGATTGGGAGGGATATAGAAATAAACTTATCGAGGAGTTGGGTGGGGAGGGGGGACAAATACAGAATAGAACAGAGGTACTGGGATTGGTTAAAAAGGTGGGGAGGGCAATAGTAAAGGCAGCCATGGCAACCATACCAAGGTCAAAAGGGGGTTGGTGGGAGTGAAATGGTGGAACGGGGAATTAGATAGACTCCAGAGGGAAGTTAAAAGAAGTAGGAGATCCATGCAGAGGATTAGGGGGATGGGGGACGAAAGGAAATGGAAAGAAGCTAGAGAGGAGTATAGGAGGGTTTTCAACAGGTACAGGGGGGAGGTGAAGCAGGCCAGGAAAAAGAGTTGGGGGGACTTTGTAAGAAGGGAAATGGAGCAGGACACATGGGGTTTAGTATATAAACTGGAAAGGGGGGAGGTAGGGGTGGGGGGCCCCATGGCTGCAGTGGGAGGGAATGATGTGATAGAATGGAATCAGTCGATAGAGCGATTGTTGGGAGGTCTGATTGTGGATGACAGGTGTGAGAATGATGGAGAATATGAGAAGGGGATAAGGGAGTGGGTGGAAAATATGAGGGTGGGGAAGGAAGAGTTTAGCAAGCTCTACCATGCGGCACTATTGCATTCAAACACGGCCGCCGTTGTTGCGTCTTTATAAGGGCGCTCACAGTAGGCCGTACAAACGGAGAACGCTTCGCCCGCCCGGGTGTCAGCGAGATTATAACAATGAGTAAACATCGATTGCGAACCCTTCAGCCAACTCTCTAGTGGTGTTTGGCCGGGTGTGCGAAACGTCGTTGTGCGTGATGAAAACCGGCAGAAGGCGCGGCAACAGAGTCCTGGAGCTTATCAACTGTCGATGGTAGATTCTGCGCCTACCATGGTTGTAACGGGTAACGGGGAATCAGGGTTCGATTCCGGAGAAGGAAGTCTGGTGACAGCAGCCGCGGTAATTCCAGCTCCAATAGCGTATATTAAAATTGTTGCGGTTAAAAAGCTCGTAGTTCCACCTGTGTTCCACGCTGTCGGTTCGCCGCCCATCGGTGTCAACTGGCATGTCCTGTGGAACGTCCTGCCGGTGGCGGTACGGGCTTTCGCCTTGCGTAAGGGCTCGCGCCTGAAGCAGGCCGAACAGTACCGGCCGCCGGTCCAATCCCGCCACAGTGCTCTTCACCGAGTATCGAGGTGGGCCGGCACGTTTACTTTGAACAAATTAGAGTGCTTAAAGCAGGCTGGTGACCGCCTGAATACTGTGTGCATGGAATAATAGAATAGGACCTCGGTTCTATTTTGTTGGTTTTCGGAACTCGAGGTAATGATTAATAGGGACAGGCGGAGGCATTCGTATTGCGACGTTAGAGGTGAAATTCTTGGATCGTCGCAAGACGAACCTAAGCGAAAGCATTTGCCAAGTATGTTCTCGTTAATCAAGAACGAAAGTTAGAGGTTCGAAGGCGATCAGATCGGTCCGAGTGGGACCCGAACTACGGTTCGCCAAAATGGCCCGGTCGCCAAGCTTCCGTTTATATTGCGGCGGCGCATCAGTCTCACGCCCTAACAGGCGCCGAGAGGAAAAGAGAGAGAGAGAGAAAAGAAAACTGATTACCCTGAACGGTGGATCACTTGGCTCGTGGGTCGATGAAGATCGCAGCAAACTGCGCGATATAGTGTGAACTGCAGGATACATGAACATCGACGCACATTGCGGCCCTGGGATCCTGATCCAAGGGCCATGCCTGTCTGAGGGTCGGTAGCAAACGAACTACGGTTCGGTGATTCCTTGCTCGGCCAACGCACATTGAGCGTGTGTTAGCCGTGCGAACCTGAGGGGCCACCCCGTTTTCGGCATCGCCGTACCTGTCTCAACGGTAGCGTACGACGGCCTGGAGCAAACGGGGCGCCTCTTCAAATACTCACGGGCGCAAGCGGCAATACGGGTGTACCACCACGGTGCCCACATGAAAACCGCCACGACCGAGCGACGTGTTTAGAAAGAGGCTGCCCAATCTCTGTTCTTTGATGTCCTTTCACTCCCAAGGAACGGCCTTTGGTTGCAGGAAGGCGAAATCCAAGCGGCACAACGACGGCGAGTGTACGGTGAAGCATGTAGAAGGAACTGAGTCAGAGAGTTCAATAGAGACGCGGGCGTGCCCTTAATCTCGTCTGACTGCGGTCGATAATGGCGGTAATAAAGTTGGTCAACACTGTGGCTTGTTGCGCCCGAGCCACCAAGTAGCTCGGCACGTTCAAAACGAGCGTGTAGAAGAATATTTGAACGGCTAAAACACGGGAAAACCGGGTACGGGCCGATGTTCTGACGGCGATAAATAAATCGGCCTGATCGTCGACGCACGTAGGACATTCCCGTATTCGGCCTCGTGCCGGACCCAGTACGTTTCGACCCCGCGTCATGTCACGCGGCGTCTGAAAATACGTCTGGAACGGCTGAGAAGCCGTCCTCGGCTGGCTTGGAATCGCGTCCGGCTCTCTTGCTAGAGCAGCTGCGTGGCGGACATTCGTCTAACGACCTCAGATCAGGTGGGACCACCCGCTGAATTTAAACATATTAATAAGCGGAGGAAAAGAAACTAACAAGGATTCCCTAGTAGCTGCGAGCGAAAGGGGAAGAGCCCAGTACCGAATCCCGCGGGCCCTGCCCGCAGGGAAATGTGGTGTTCAGGAGGACCCGATTATCCCGGGCGCCGTCTGCGCGTTCAAGTCCATCTTGAATGGGGCCACTGCCCGTAGAGGGTGCCAGGCCAGTAGTGACCGCAGCCGAGCCCGGGCGGGTCTCTCCTTAGAGTCGGGTTGCTAGAGAGTGCAGCCCTAAGTGGGTGATAAACTCCATCTAAGGCTAAATATGACCACGAGAAAGATGGCGAACAAGTACCGTGAGGGAAAGTTGAAAAAAACTTTGAAGAGTACGTGAAACCGTAGGAACTTTGAAGTGCCCGCAGGGGGTGCGGACTAGCCGCACCTACGAGGGGTTTGGCGTCCCTCGCGGTACCCTAGCCTAACACTACACCACTCACAAAGCATACACATACACGTACACACACCAACACAATCTATACACATTTCAACACTTACATCTTCTCTTAGGGAATTTTGACTGGTCAGAACCGTTGCGCGTTGGGAGTGCTGAAAAGTCCAGAGCTTGACAAACTCTGGTCTGGGACGCTGCTGTGAGCTTGCTCTGCCGAAGACGTATGCGCGGTTGCTGGTCCGCTAGCCACTTCGGTCCTTGATCAGGGAGTGTCCGCGGTGCATAGGTGTCGGAGCCTGTGCACAGTATTACGAGTTCTCGACTGATGCCCATCCAGTCGAGCTAAGGAGGAAACTATGGGCCCCAGAGTTCCGGGGGTTGGAAATGATCGAAAGTGTCCCGCAGGGGGGTGCGGACTAGCCGCACCTACGAGGGATTTGGCGTCCCTCACGGTACCCTAGCCTAACACCACACCACTCACAAAGCATACACACACACACACACACACACATACACACACCAACACAATCTATACACATTTTAACACTTACATCTTCTCTTAGGGAATTTTGACTGGTCAGAACCGTTGCGCGTTGGGAGTGCTGAAAAGTCCAGAGCTTGACAAACTCTGGTCTGGGACGCTGCTGTGAGCTTGCTCTGCCGAAGACGTATGGGCGGTTGCTGGTCCGCTAGCCACTTCGGTCCTTGGGCAGGGAGTGTCCGCGGTGCACAGGTGTCGGAGCCTGTGCACAGTATTACGAGTTCTCGACTGATGCCCATCCAGTCGAGCTAAGGAGGAAACTATGGGCCCCAGAGTTCCGGGGGTTGGAAATGATCGAAAGTGATCCATGGGTGTACCCGTTCTCATAGTCTCGCCCGTAACGCCTGACACGATGGTTAGCTTAAAACTATTTATGGAAAACCAACAAAAGTCGAACCAACCAATCAACCAGAGTAGTGTAAAGAGGCGTCGTGAGGTTTCCCCGAAGATGCTTAGCGAAGTAAAAGTGACGAGGAAAGAAATGCATGTAGCATCAGCCAAACTACCGCCTAAGTTTTTAATTGTTTCCTGCGCTGAAGACGGAAAAGACCTATCGAAGGTATCGCCTTTTCTTATAAATAAGGCTATAACTGGATGTGCAGCATGACCTGTCCCTTCCATAAAAAAGTTACGCAATGGAACACTGCTGTTAGAAACAAGCAATTCGAAGCAGTCACAGCTATTATTAAAAATGAACTCCTTCTTTGATCAGGTCAAGTTTTCGGTGGCCCCCCACAAAACCTTGAACTCATCAAAGGGAGTAATATCATGCAGGGATCTTTTGTATGTCCGTGAGGATGAAATAAGATCTGAACTGGAATCGGAAGGTGTAACTGAAGTCGTACGAATTATGAGGATGGAAAACGGTCAGAGAGTTCCAACAAAATCATTAATCCTGACATTCGGGAAACCATCTATCCCGGAATATTTATATGCTGGCTATCAACGGCTTCCTGTTCGACCCTACGTTCCCAATCCACGGCGGTGCTTTAAATGCCAACGTTTTGGACATAACAGCTCTTCTTGCTCCAAGCCAGAGGTATGCGGACAGTGCGCATCTGAAGGCCATGTAGAAAAGTTTTGCACAAGTGCTCCGAAATGCCCAAACTGTGCTGGTGATCACCCTGCTCGCTCCTTTAACTGCCCAATGTTCAAGGAGGAGAAAGTGATCCTCAGCATAATTTTTTTTTTTTTTTTTTTTTTTTTTTTTTTTTTTTTTTTTTGTTTAAACTGGTTATTTCTGACCAACCATTAATTTACATTTGATAATTAGATTTTAGCTTTTATTACAAAGAATCCATTGATTTCTATTGTATCTTGTTTGATGTTGGAAGCCAACCGGCGTGAGAAAGAGTATTGTTGTCACTCTTGTCGTTCAACGAGTTCAAATGGTTTTGTCCTTTTGAGTCGTCTTGTCAGGTGGTTGTTGTCGAGAAGTCTCAGTGCCTCAGGATCAAGCATAATGGCAAAGGATAAAACATCTTTCCACGAAGCAAAAAAGAAGTTCAAGTCAACTCAACCTAGACTTGAAACAAAATCTTATGCCTCAGCTACTACCACTGAAAAGTCGTGTTCCAACTGTGTTGAGCTAAATAAAAAAATTGAACTTCTCACTGAGCAACTTAATCAGTTATTAGCATTAGTGACTAAAAACATGGTTTCCAACTCAAAGACTAATGTAGAATGTACGGAAAAACCTTAATTGCCAGTTACCTCTGCGAAAATTATAAGAAGTAAGACACTATTAGAGACAAATATGAAAAATGTTAAAACTCCTAATACGAATAATAAAAATAAGAACAAAGCTGCACCTGTGAAAGTAGGTGCAAAATCACAAGCGACTCAAAAGAGGACCATTTCAAACTCCTCTTCTGAGTCAAAAAACTCTTCAGATTCAACCACTACAATAGTGGTGATGGAATCTGATGACTCTCTGCCTGGAACGGCCAACATTCCAGGCCAGCGAATTTGCAATGACAGCAACGAGAGTCAGGTGAATCCATTTCACTAAAATACGATGTCCACACCTAAAAAATCCGTGATTCAGTGGAACATTAACGGTGTTAAAAGTCACATTGAGGATCTCAAATTAATTGTAAGGGATGTGTCCCCTATGTACATTTGTATTCAGGAGACACATCTCCATGAACCGCACAATTTCCATCTATGGGAGTATTCAGTTTACAGATCGGACTTCGTTACAGAAAATCGAGCTAGATGTGGCGTAGCCAGTCGTGGCACAGCCCGTGACTGTGTCGACGCCGTTTCTCTGAACTTAATAACTCCCTTACAAGCAGTAGCAATTCAAACAGCTGTTCCATACAAACTCACTGTATGTTGTGTCTACCTCCCACCTAGTGACAACCTGCAACAGAGAGATCTTGTAGAGAGATCTTTGAACCTTTATCCGCTTTAGTGTTTCCAAATATTCCGCAGTGACCAGGCACCCAGAGAAATGACACCTCGACACCTCGTAATTGGAGCCTGTGTATAGAGCACAAGATGTCTCCAACTAAAGGGTTCTTAGTGTACATTTCCTGAATAGCCTGGAGAGCACTTTTGGAATCACAACACACAAGATATTTAGATTTTGCAGACGGAATTGATCTTAAAGCTTGGAAAATTGCATAAAGTTCTGCAGTAAAAACGCTACAGGCTGAGGGCAATCCGTAAGTGAAAGTTTGTCCTTCCATATAAAATGCACAACCTATCCCATTGTCCAGTTTTGAACCGTCTGTGAATATAGTCACAGTATGTTGGTGAGTTTGTTGAATCTGCAAAAACTCCTGAAGATAAATAACGTCAGGAGTATTGTGTTTTAGGTACCTGGACAATGAGAAGTCACATTTTGGCTTTTGTATTGTCCATGGAGGGATGTAGCATGATGTTCGTTCGAATATAGGTTGATGTTCTAAATTTAGATTCAAGGACCCGGTGCAGCAAGATATTGGATATGTTGAGAGTTCTAAGTGGTACAAATTGGGGAGCAGACAGAACCTGCTCCGTTTCTATCGCGCAGTTGTAAGATCGCCCATAGATTACAGCTGTATAGCCTATTCATCTGCTCGACCTACGGTTCTGAAACTCCTGGATTCAATAAATCATGCCGGCCTTAGACTTTCTACTGGTGCTTTTAGATCAAGCCCAATCTCCAGCCTTACTTCTCATTGTCCATGTACCTAAAACACAATACTCCTGACGTTATTTATCGTCAGGAGTTTTTGCAGATTCAACAAACTCACCAACACACTGTGACTATATTCACAGACGGTTCAAAACTGGACAATGGGATAGGTTGTGCATTTTATATGGAAGGACAAACTTTCACTTACGGATTGCCCTCAGCCTGTAGCGTTTTTACTGCAGAACTTTATGCAATTTTCCAAGCTTTAAGATCAATTCCGTCTGCAAAATCTAAATATCTTGTGTGTTGTGATGGCATCGTGTGATGGCATCAGATTTTGTATGCAAAGTTAAATCTACACTATTCTCTGTTTGGAACGAAGAATGGCAAAATGTAAATAGAAACAAGCTGAGGGACATCATAAATACCGTCCGACCATGGAGGACATCTGTTGGTTCGAATCGTAGGGAGGAAGTGGTGGTTACTCGACTTCGCATCGGCCATTCTTTGTTAACGCATGGATGGTTGATGCGACATGAGGATCCACCACTATGTCCGTTTTGTAGAAATAATATTACAATCATGCACATCCTGCTTGATTGTGATAAGTTAACAAATTTGTATATACGTTACGATCTTCGAGGTAGTTTAAAGGTGGTTTTAAGTGACGATGTCAGGGCTATCGACCGTGTCATCGCTTTCTTACGCCACCTGAATCTATTTAATAATATTTAAATTATGTATAATTTTAGTTTCTAGTTTTAAGTACAATTAGTATTAAACATTTATTTTACTTCGTTTAGTTTGGTTAGTTTTATTTGCAATATTTATTTAAATTAAAAACTTTAGTTAGGCGATGATAACCTAGATAGGTTTTTCGCCTGGAAAAAAAATGTTAAATTTTAAGGAAAATTCACGTACTTTCTAAATCTAAATTTAGAACATCCACCTATATTCGAACGAACATCATGCTACATAACTCCATGGACAATACTAAAGCTAAAATGTGACTTCTCATTGTCCATGTACCTAAAACAATACTCCTGACGTTATTTATCGTCAGGAGTTTTTGCAGATTCAACAAACTCACCAACACACTGTGACTATATTCACAGACGGTTCAAAACTGGACAATGGGATAGGTTGTGCTTTTTTATATGGAAGGACAAACTTTCACTTACGGATTGCCCTCAGCCTGTAGCGTTTTTACTGCAGAACTTTATGCAATTTTCCAAGCTTTAAGATCAATTGCGTCTGCAAAATCTAAATATCTTGTGTGTTGTGATTCCAAAAGTGCTCTGCAGGCTATTCAGGAAATGTACACTAAGATCCCTTTAGTTGGAGACATCTTGTGCTCTATTCACAGGGTCCAATTACTAGGTGTCGGGGTGTCATTTCTCTGGGTGCCTGGTCACTGCGGAATATTTGGAAACATTAAAGCAGATGAAGGTGCAAAATTAGCTACAAGTGTGGTACCATCGACACAACGTGGGATGGCATCAGATTTTGTATGCAATGTTAAAACTATACTATTCTTTGTGTGGAATGAAGAATGGCAAAATGTAAATAGAAACAATCTGAGGGACATCAAAAATACCGTCCGACCATGGATGACATCTGTTCGTTCGAATCGTAGGGAGGAAGTGGTAGTTACACGACTTCGCATCGGGCACTCTTTGTTAACGCATGGATGGTTGATGCGACATGAGGATCCACCACTATGTCCGTTTTGTAGAAGCAATATTACAATCAAGCATATCCTGTTAGATTATCATGAGTTGAGCGATTTGTATGTACGTTACGATCTTTGAGGTAGTTTAAAGGTGGTTTTAAGGGACGATGTCACGGCTATCGACCGTGTCATCGCTTTCTTACGCCACCTGAATCTATTTAATAATATTTAATCTATGTATAATTTTGGTTTCTTTCGTTTAGTTACAATTAGTATTAAACATTTATTTTATTTTATTTTGCTTAGTTGGTTAGTTTTATTTTGAAAAAATTATTTAAAACAAAATTTTAGCTAGGCGATGATAACCTTGATAGGTACCGTCCGACCATGGATGACATCTGTTCGTTCGAATCGTAGGGAGGAAGTGGTGGTTACTCGACTTCGCATCGGCCACTCTTTGTTAACGCATGGATGGTTGATGCGACATGAGGATCCACCACTATGTCCGTTTTGTAGAAATAATATTACAATCAAGCATATCCTGCTTGAATGTGATAAGTTGGAAAATTTGTATATACGTTACGATCTTCGAGGTAGTTTAAAGGTGGTTTTAAGGGACGATGTCACGGCTATCGACCGTGTCATCGCTTTCTTACGCCACCTGAATCTATTTAATAATAAATTAAATTAATTAATTTAAATTATATATAATTTTAGTTTCTTTCTTTTTAGTTACATTTAGTATTAAACATTTATTTTATTTTGTTAAGTTGGTCAATTCTATTTTGAAATAATTATTTAAAATAAAATTTTAGTTAGGCGATGATAACCTCGATAGGTTTTTCGCCTGAAAAAAAAAAAAATTCTGTATAGCTGACTCCAACAAAACCAATTGGTCAACTGATGAACGTTCTTGTATGGAACCACACTGAACGTTAGAAAGAAGTTTTTTTGTTTCTAGATACCTGACAAGACGACGGTTGACCATCTTCTCCAGTAGTTTGCATAAGCAGCTGGTCAGAGAGATGGGTCTGTAACTACTGGGATTAGTTTTGTCCTTTCCTTGTTTAGAAGAGGAATTATTGTCGCTTCTAACCATGCATCGGGAAAACCGTGCTCCTCGAATATACGGTTGTATATCCGAAGGAGAACTAGTTTTGCCGACGGTGGTAGATTTTTATTTTTAATCATGGAGTATACAATATCATCCGGGCCTGAATTATTAACAAATATCTATTCCAAATACAAAATATATAAGCAAACAAAAACAACATTATATTGTAATGCAAGACAATATATAATTATATATAATAGTTACTACAATCAATATAGAAATATAAAAGTACGAAAAAGTACGTGAATTTTCCTTAAAATTTAACATTTTTTTCCAGGCGAAAAATCTATCTAGGTTATCATCGCCTAACTAAAGTTTTAAATTTAAATAAATATTGCAAATAATACTAACCAAACTAAACGAAGTAAAATAAATGTTTAATACTAATTGTACTTAAAACTAGAAACTAAAATTATACATAATTTAAATATTATTAAATAGATTCAGGTGGCGTAAGAAAGCGATGACACGGTCGATAGCCCTGACATCGTCCCTTAAAACCACCTTTAAACTACCTCGAAGATCGTAACGTATATACAAATTTGTTAACTTATCACAATCAAGCAGGATATGCTTGATTGTAATATTATTTCAACAAAACGGACATAGTGGTGGATCCTCATGTCGCATCAACCATCCATGCGTTAACAAAGAGTGGCCGATGCCAAGTCGAGTAACCACCACTTCCTCCCTACGATTCGAACGAACAGATGTCCTCCATGGTCGGACGGTATTTTTGATGTCCCTCAGCTTGTTTCTATTTACATTTTGCCATTCTTCATTCCAAACAGAGAATAGTGTAGTTTTAACTTTGCATACAAAATCTGATGCCATCACACGTTGTGTCGATGGCAACATACCTGTACCTAATTTTGCACCTTCATCTGCTTTAGTGTTTCCGAATATTCCACAGTGACCAGGCACCCAGAGAAATGACACCTCGACACCTCGTATTTGGAGCGTGTGTATAGAGCATAAAATTTAACATGCAACCACAAAATACATCTAAACATTTAGTCTATAATGCACAAAAAAATTAAATTGATCTAACAATCAATCAATTTAATTTTTTTGTGCATTATAGACTAAATGTTTAGATGTATTTTGTGGTTGCATGTTAAATTTTATGCTCTATACACACGCTCCAAATACGAGGTGTCGAGGTGTCATTTCTCTGGGTGCCTGGTCACTGTGGAATATTCGGAAACACTAAAGCAGATGAAGGTATATACAATGTAATGTAAACCAAAGTGACCTATATAAAATACAACAAGGGAATAAACATATATTATAATTGTATATCTTAACAAGCTAACAAAAACTCACAATATAGAGACGTTATTTCATAGATAACATGCTTTGAAAATAAGATATGCGAAAATTAATCACCTGACATCGAACGATATTTTCACAGCTTTTTGGCTTTCAAGCATGGGTACTTATTTTGAAGCGCAAAAAACTTTTATCTCGGAGTGCATACCTTCTTTACAAAGCATAATACCAAAGTCACCTATATAAAATACAAGGGAATAAAAAATATATTAAAACATTGAAATATCTTAAAAAGCTAACAAGAACATAGTGTTCACTCTATAAAGGCATGCATAGAAGTGAACAGTCTCTAAAAGTTTTGCTCGTTTATATAGAGCTAATACCTACATATCCAGTGCAACACCTGCCCCTCTGAGTTCATGAAACCTAGTTTTACCCGTCCCCACAACACATGTCTTAACACCTGTCAGTCTGAGCTTTTATTAATCCTAACGTAATTAATTGCATTGTATTTCAAAACAAACACACACACACAAACATGCGCGCTCGTGCGCGCACACACGAGCACATACACACGAGCTAGCGCAATTGCAGGAAAGCGATTACTTTAATAGGTATATGAAATTATAAGAAAAAAACGTTCATTGCAATAGTGAAGCATTACAAGAGATGAATAAAATGATACGTTATAGGCCACCATCAGTTTCATAAATTAGAAACGAAAAAAGAAACTAATTAAATAGTAACAAACAAAAATAATATACAAAAAACACCATATACTGTATAGAGGGAGAAAATATTATTCTTTTTATATACATATTTATTTATATATTAACTGTTATGATTAACAATAAATATATATAATAAAATTTTTCTTCGTCGGCTTTAGTAGGAATTTACATTACAAAACTTATTTTTCTATATTACTGGTTTTTACTTCATGGTAACTCATAATGAAAGGACATCTTATACTAAACAATTTTATTTGTACATAGAGTACTATGTTTATATTTGTATGGCTTATAACAACGTAACGAACAGGTTCATTCAAATTACAACTTGTTTTCTAAAATCTTATTAACAATTTTTGCATGATAATACTTGTCAGCTGGCCGCAAACATCTGGCTGCCAAGCCGGTATCCCCAACACTTGTGTGTGTGAGTGTGTGTGTGTGTGTGGTAAAATATAGGTCAGCAACGAACTGGATACGGGATATAATACACACGTTCCTTTACAAAAACACATGTCAAAATGACGTCATTCTCTATGACGTTCTCGGTAACCAACGGTTTTTACATTGCCCCAACATGTCTAAACATGATTTTAATTACGTCATACAATCGTGAGCACGCGCACGTACACAAACGCACAAGCGCGCAGGTAAAGTTTTAAAAACGCTTTTCAATGGTCCGAACATGTTTATAACTACGGCAGTTAAATAACTCGAACAGAGGTAGGGTTTAAAAACAATTTATTCAGGCCAAATACCTGTTACAACAAACACAGAGTGGAAGAAACATGACGCTTTACTCGCGAGCACAATGATATGTACACAAGCTCACGAGCGCGGAACCTATCTTAATAAATTAACATGCTTTTACATGTTGTAACCAGTCAAGATCTGGAGAAGAAACACATAAGAGACCGTTCAGGCAAAGACTGACACATTTATCGCGAAAATCAACCCATCACCTCGTAACGGATCTCAACGGTTTTAAAAAATACTTCAACCGTACACTCGCGCACACGGATGATATAGTAAAATATAGATCAGCAACGAACCGGTACGGGATATAATACACACGTTCCTTCACAAAAACACATGTCAAAATGACGTCATTCTCTATGACGTTCTCGGTAACCAACGGTTTTTACATTGCCCCCAACATGTCCGAAGATGATTTTAATTACGTCATACAATCGTGAGCACGCATACACACACACTCACACATGTGCGCGCATATACACAAACGCACAAGCGCGCCCATTTAATAGCTTTTCCGTCACCGCAACATTCACGTCTCGCTCCAATAATTTCGGAAACCAGCCCCAATAACCTCCCCTAACACCTTTTTAACGGAAAGTAACGTTTTTTCAAAAAAACACCTTTACCCATTGAGGACAAACGGCTATTTTGACATCTACTGACACACACACAATGAGAAGTACACAGCCCATGTACTTTCATGATACCTAAACTCTCATTCATAACGATTATCGCCGCTCCAGCCCTCCCTTCCCTTGCATGGCATACCACTCTTGCATCTGACCCGAACCCCTTTACATACCCCTTGTATGTGTAAGGTTCCTGCACTAAAGCTATATCTATCTTTTCTCTAATTACTACCTCTCTTAATTCCGCTGTACCCTCCTTGACCTGTCTATGTTGACCTGAACTACTTTAATCATATTTTGTGTTGTTCGCGATCCTCCGTCGCACTATCCCCAGTACAGGACAACCCCCCCATCCCACAAAGTGCTCTACCTCCTTGAACCCAAATCTTACACAATTCACACACCTACCTAAATTTATTCCCTTTTCCTTACACATACTAGCGTGATGCCCCTCCCCCGCACATCTAAAACAAGTTACCTTACCCCTCATCCCTTCTGAGTGCCCCAACCCCTGGCAACGAAAGCACCTCACTACCCCTTCATACTCGCTCACTCTACAGCTCCTCAACCCCACATAGACCCTTCCCAAACACATCAATCTTTTAAACACCCTCGCTGATACCCTCACCAACCAATTGCCCTCATACAACCTATCCCTCCCCCCATTTTAAACAACGGCTTCATCTCATTCCCCACCTCCTCCTCAGTAAACCCCTGAAATACATCCTCATTCCTAACCCTCAACGCCTCAACCAGCCCTTCCTTATCCACTCTATTATCTACATCAAAAATTTTAACCCTTTGATTTAACAAGTCTGGTTCCCCATCAACCTTTAACCCTTTTTCTTCAAATCTTGTATTTTCCCTGATTTTCACCATATCTTCATCCCCATGGGCTTAGATGACGAAATTTTGTCCCTTTCTTGTAATCCCTTTGACCCTTACCCTCCTTTTGCCACATCCAAACCCTCCTCTATTTCCTTTCTTGCCTCCCCTTCAGGTATCCCCTTTAACCCCTTCAGGTACTACTATCACCATCCTCGGTCCCTTTTTCTTAGCCCCCCTTTTCACCACTTCAGCCCATCTCCCCCTCTCCATCTACTACCATCGGTTCATCCCTTCCGTTCTTGCTTGTCTCTTCCAGTAATTTTATCATTCCTTTCATCTCCCCTTGTATCACCTCCCTTACACCCCCCATTTCCAACATCCCTTTAATCCATCCCATTTGTTCTTTCACAACTTCATTTACTCCCTCTGTTACCCCCCCTCCAATGTCCACTATCCCTTCCTCCTGACTAATTATACC
The DNA here is from genome assembly GCA_036971475.1 of Prosapia bicincta. Taxonomy (NCBI): domain Eukaryota; kingdom Metazoa; phylum Arthropoda; class Insecta; order Hemiptera; family Cercopidae; genus Prosapia; species Prosapia bicincta. The sequence continues at coordinate 103,027,801 of JBAIZL010000004.1, read as the reverse complement.
CGCTAGCTTATCTTGCACCTTTTTATTCTCTTCTGTTACTATTACCTTCAACTCCTTCACTTCCTTAGACACTTCTGCACATTTCTTCCCTCCCTCCACTTTTAAATACTGTTCTACTGTCTTAATATGGGTCTTCACGCTGCCCCAACTGTCCGTTATTTGCTGCTGTTTCTCCAAAATCTTTCTAGCCTGGTCCTCCAATTTCCCCCCTATCCACTCCTCCCTGACTTTCCTTAACCCCTCTTCCATTTTCTTTTCTAAACCCTTGATTTTTCTTGAAATACTTTTTCAATTCTATCAGTGTCCCCTGCCCTTAACTCGTCCTGTTCCTCCCTTATCTTGTCCATTTTCCCCATTTCCATCACTATTTTATTGATCATCTCTTCACTTTCCCCCCGCACTATTTCCCCTATAATCTGCCCCATATTCACAATCTTTTCCCCCCAATCACCCCCTCTTTTTCAAATCTCTTCAGGTCTTCAAATCTCTTCAACGTGAAGAAATTCAAGCAAGCGCGGGTAAACAGCGGGAGTAACTATGACTCTCTTAAGGGGATCCGCCTCCTTCAAGAGCGTGATAGTTGTTTCTGCCTTATGCCCCTTCGCACGGTTCTTCGCCGTTGTGAAGCAAAGAGTTCGATGGTCAGGTTGGGCCTTTGATGGGATATTGCCTCCCAGGCGGGGACGTGAAACCTTCCCTAGGCCTGTCGCTGGAAAGTCGAACTCATGTCCCTACTCTGAGGGTCTGGCCCTTAGGCAAGGCTATCCTTGCGTAGATACAGGTACATTTGAACGATGCCTAGACCGAACTAATCAGAGGGAGTGCAATCCGCTTCGGCGGAGAAGTGGGCCTTGGGCCTTACAATCTCTCGGTCTTTACTATCTTGTAGCAGAATTGAAAAATGAAGATTCGGCCGCAGTTGCGCATGGTCCCGCGCGCCGTGCGAATATTCAGGGGACTATTGATTTGGACTTGGCCTACACCCGGACCTTGATTGTTCAAATTCCCTTTTCAGTAAAAGATTGCCCCGCCTATTTCCAGGGGCGAAAAGGGAATTTCAAGGCGCTGTCGGCCAGATTACATCCGGCACTTGAAAGACGGGCATGCTGCTTTTGACCTCATTTTTGAGTGTTCACTCTGCCAAAAGCAATTTAACAAGAAGCATGCGGCTGAGTGTCATGGACCAAAGTGCCCCGGCCCTACGAACAGCGAGGGTTTGGAGGTACTATGCACTTTGTGCAACATGCGTTTTGCGACTAGAAGGGGCCTTTCGTTACATGAAAGACATCGCCATCCTGAAGTAAGAAATGCCAAAAGACGAACACCTGCTCAGGCCACCAACACGGCTGACTAGAACGCAAGAGCCGCGTCCGGTATCTTCACTGCAGAGGAGATCACCGCGAAAACACATGAAGCGGGAGTTCAAAGGCGACCACTACATCGCCGACAGGATAGCACAACGATTACTCTCCAAGACGGCTAAACAGGTCAACGACAAGCGCCGGTTGCCTTCTTACATCAAGGCACGGGATCAGTTCCTTGCTTCGGCGGGGAGCTCGATCTCACCCGCCGGCAGAGGACCACCCAAGCGTCGAGCACAGTCAACATCAGTGGGTGTATCCCCAAGGTTTGACCTACCCCCAACGGATGAGGTGCATACTCCTGAAGGGGACTTGAACGCATGTGCCGGACTCTCCCAAGGGACCAGGGATGTACACGATAGTGGCTGGTCGCCGCAAGACCCAACCGCTTCAGCCTGTGAGGTGGACGATGAGACAAGGTAAGAGGACGGAGATGGCCCTGTCACCTCTGGTGCACACGAACTAACCGAGACCCCTCTGTCTGAGTCAGAACCTCAAACCCAACCACTCTTCGACATGGAAGGGTGGCGTGTAGGGATTCTGGCACAGTTGAAGGAATGGGACACCTCAGCTGGTCCTACGGGTATCCGAGGGGTGTTACGTCAGATGCAAGATGCCAGTCGACTCCTGACCATAAATCAGGAGGTCGTTGAAACCATCTATGGCTCTCTGACGGACTTCTTGAATGCCACCAAGAAGTCGAGCACCTCCGGACAGGCAGCGCCTCTTCCTCGGCCTCAAACAAGGCGAGCGAAGAAGCGTGCAAATAAGCGGTACAGATATTCTCGAACGCAAGACCCCTTCAAGAACGCGCCCAGTGTTCTTCCAAAACATGTTGGGGACGGATTGTGCTACGTCCGAACCCCATGAGCTAGCCCGTGATGACGTCAAACATCTATACAGCGCCCTATATGGGACCAGGGCGCCTACGAGGCTAGGAGATCCTGTCGAGGGGCCTCCGGTTGGGTTGGAAGCTTTTCCACCAATCGAAGCCGTAGATGTCAAGATGCGGCTTGACAGGACTAAGAGGACCACAGCTGGAGGACCGGACAAAATCAGAAAGGTGGCTCTGTCTGGCAGAGTCCAACTCCAACTAATGACTGTGCTTTTCGAGTCGTCAATCAAAGGCTGAGAGCGGTGGTCAGACAGAACCCTAGGCAGAAGGGATTTGTAGCGGAGGCAGGTTGCTTTTTTTTTGAAAAACCTATTGAGGTTATCATCGCCTAACTAAAGTTGAGTTTTTAAAATAATACTTCATAAATAAAACTAATCAAAATAAAACAAAATAAAATAAAATAAATGTTTGAAACTAATTGTAATAATCTAAAACTAAAGAACCTAAAATTATACAAAATTTAAATATTATTAAATATATTAAGGTGGCGTAAGAAAGCGAGGACACGGTCGATAGCCGTGACATCGTCCCTTAAAACCACCTTTAAACTACCTCGAAGATCGTAACGTATATACAAATTTTCCAACTTATCACAATCAAGCAGGATATGCTTGATTGTAATATTATTTCTACAAAACGGACATAGTGGTGGATCCTCATGTCGCATCAACCATCCATGCGTTAACAAAGAGTGGCCGATGCGAAGTCGAGTAACCACCACTTCCTCCCTACGATTCGAACGAACAGATGTCCTCCATGGTCGGACGGTATTTTTGATGTCCCACAGCTTGTTTCTATTTACATTTTGCCATTCTTCATTCCAAACAGAGAATATTGTAGTTTTAACTTTGCATACAAAATCTGATGCCATCACACGTTGTGTCGATGGCAACATACCTGTAGCTAATTTTGCACCTTCATCTGCTTTAGTGTTTCCGAATATTCCACAGTGACCAGGCACCCAGAGAAATGACACCTCGTAATTGGAGCCTGTGTATAGAGCACAAGATGTCTCCAACTAAGGGGTTCTCAGTGTACGTTTCCCGAATAGCCTGGAGAGCACTTTTGGAATCACAACACACAAGATATTTAGATTTTGCAGACGGAATTGATCTTAAAGCTTGGAAAATTGCATAAAGTTCTGCAGTAAAAACGCTACAGGCTGAGGGCAATCCGTAAGTGAAAGTTTGTCCTTCCATATAAAATGCACAACCTATCCCATTGTCCAGTTTTGAACCGTCTGTGAATATAGTCACAGTATGTTGGTGAGTTTGATGAATCTGCAAAAATCCTGACGATAAATAACGTCAGGAGTATTGTGTTTTAGGTACATGGACAATGAGAAGTCACATTTTGGCTTTTGTATTGTCCATGGAGGGATGTAGCATGATGTTCGTTCGAATATAGGTGGATGTTCTAAATTTAGATTATTAAAAATGCGCAACGTTCTTATTCCGAAGGGAGCAGTTGAACGTTGACGCACATTGTAACGATCTTCGAGGTGGTTATCAAAAACTGCTTTGAATGCCGGATGATTAGGTTTACTTCGAAGACCAGTGTAATAAGAAATTTGTAGTATTTGACGTCGCATAGAGAGAGATGGTTCTCCAGCTTCAACTAGAAGGCTGGAGATTGGGCTTGATCTAAAAGCACCAGTAGAAAGTCTAAGACCAGCGTGATGTATTGAATCCAGGAGTTTCAGAACCGTAGGTCGAGCAGATGAATAGGCTATACAGCCGTAATCTATGCGCGATCTTACAACGGCGCGATAGAAACGGAGCATACAGGTTCTGTCTGCTCCCCAATTTGTACCACTTAGAACTCTCAACATATCCAATATCTTGCTGCATCTCACCCTCAAATCACGAACATGTGGGCTCCATGAAAGTCTTTTATCCAATAAAAGACCCAAAAATCTCACATTATCCGCGGTTTGAAGCCGCGTACCATCAAGATAAAGAATAGGTTCTGGTGTTGCCTGCGACGACTAAATGCTATACACTGGGTCTTCGAAGCCGAAAACTTGAAGCCCGTAGATTTGGTCCACTATTGCAATTTATTAATTACTAATTGTAAGGATCTTTCCGCTGTTGCCATACTTCTAGCAGCCATATGGCTGCTAAAAATCGTCTACAAACAGGGAACAGTGGACCGGTGACTGTACGTTTGAAGTGACGCTGTTAATGGCAACAGCAAACAGCGTCACACTCAAAACGCCACCCTGTGGTACACCATTCTCTAGTTCGCAACGATCAGAATATATGCCTCCTAGACATACACGGAAAGTCCTGTTATTTAAATAATTTTGTATAAATGCAAGAATGTTACCTTGTATACCCCATGATTTCAATACGTTCAAAATTCCTCTTCTCCATGCCACTGTTCTCCACTTGAACATATTTTTAAGAATTTAATATTTAAATTACATGCTTTTATTGTTATATTTACATTTCTTTTAATTATCATCTACGTATATTTTTTATTTATTTAAATTTAGTATAATTTATGTTCTTGTTATTGTAGTAGTATGGTTTATTTATTGTTAAAATGTTGAATATGTTGTTTTAAATATCGTTATTATTTATTCATTGTAATATTGTTCGTTATTGTTATTTTGTTATGTATAGTTTTATATGTTTTATTGTTATAGATTTATTGTTGATTTTTGTTATTTATTGTTAAGTTTTATTTTGTTTTGAAATTTTTATTTTATTTAAATATATTTTGTTACTTTGTTTTATTTAAAATATTGCGTTTAGTGATGATAACCACAATTGGTTTTTCGCAAAAAAAACAAACACAAAATCTTTTAAACGTGGTCTTATCTTATAACAGTAACGCCCGTGTTAACACTTCGCTATAAACCTGAGTTTTACCGGAGTTTACTGAGTTGTAAATTGAATTTGTTACCCCGCTCCACGCCTTGTAAAGGTCTATAATGCGTATTTTTGTAGTTGGAGGACTATCTGAATTTTAACATTTTTAAGTAGGCTACGTATTAGAACGGTGGTAAGTATGTGGAAAACATTAATGTGTACTATTACGTTTATATTTGTTACATAAAAACATATTTTATTACTATCGAAAATAATAAAATCTATTTGTGCTGTACCAAATTTTTACTGTTTTATATAATGGAGAAATAAACTGAAAAAGGAAACATAGACGGTATTTGAAAAATTTTAGTAAAATAATTCAGAAATAAAGTGAGATAGCGAAGAGAACATTTAAGGCTGAACATTGGCTTTGCTAATATCAATTATTCATTCAAAACAAATATTATTTAAAACTTTCTTATTTGTGCTCGTTGACCAAAACTTCTCTTCTGCTTCCGTGAATTTCTAATTAATTCCTGAAGTTTTAACTAACAGTTATTTATTGGAGTTTCGTTACACATGAGTAAGCCAAAATGTTTTGTGAGTTGGTTAATTAAACTGCATAACAAGTGCCATCATCTGATACCAGTTTCTATCTCCTGCTTAGAAAATGAAAAGGTTATAGGTATGTAATAAGTTTAATTCATGAGTCGTTACTTGTCATTCATACAGTTTAAAATTGCCATTGTTAATAGGCTGGATTTAAAACTAAGTAAGACTTTGAAAATATTGTTAAATATTTATATTTAATAAAGTTGTGTTATTAATTATTTTAGTGTTAATGGGTTAGTATAGCTTTTTCAAAATAACAGTTATTTCTAGAAATTATATCCTTAAATTGTCCTTAAAAGAGATTCTTTTAGGGTTAGGGAGAAATTTAAAATGGAGAGATTTAAAAAAAAATCCTATAGGTACAGATTTTGCAATTTTTTTCTTAGTGACAAAATACAGGTCCAAATAACATTAGCACTTATCGTACAAATAAATAATCTTTACATGTAGTTTGATTTCTTCCTATATACAGCTGATTGTTAATTTAGGAACATAAATATTTTTTAATATAAATTTTAAATACCAACATATTTTTAATTTTAACGTGCCGTTTTAATGAAAACATAAACCGTATCGTTGATGTATAGGTATTTTATAAATATACGTAGAACATTTTCCCATAAAATATATGAGTGTTGAAATATTTACAGAGATTACATTTTGTTAGAGTATTTTGTTAAAAAATGTAGTTTCTCCCCTTTAAAATCCACTAGCAATAAGTTATGGAACTTGAATCCTAATGCATAACTTTATTGAACCTCATAGTTTAAGAAAAGTGTTTGTAGGAGTATTAGCATTTGGGTGCTGAATTGATTCTCATAAGAGCTATATATATATATATATATATATATATATATATATATATATATATATATATATATAGTAATATCATGCAGGGATCTTTTTTATGTCAATGAGGACGAATTAAAATCTGAACTGGAATCTGCAGGTGTAACAGATGTTGTACGAATAATTAGGATGGAAAACGGTCAGAGAGCTCAAACAACATCATTAATCCTGACATTCGGGAAACCATCTATCCCGGAATACCTATATGCAGGTTATCAACGGCTTTCTGTTAGGCCCTACGTTCCCAATCCACGCCGGTGCTTTAAATGCCAACGTTTTGGACACGTCAGCTCTTCTTGCTCCAAGCCAGAGGTATGCGGACACTATGCAACTGAAGGCCATACTGAGAAGGTTTGCACAAGTGCTCTGAAATGCCCAAACTGTGCTAGTGATCACCCTGCTCGCTCCTTTAATTGCCGAAAATTCAAGGAGGAGAAAGCGATCCTCAGCATAATGGCAAAGGACAAAACATCTTTCCACGAAGCGAAAAAGATGTTCAAGTCAACTCAACCTAGACTTGAAACGAAATCTTATGCCTACCACACTGAGAAATCCCAATGCATAACTTTTTTGAAACTCATAGTTTAAGAAAAGTGTTTGTAGGAGTATTAGCATTTGGTTACTGAATTGATTTTCATAGGAGCTATATATATATATATATATATATATATATATATATATATATATATATTGTTACGTATTTAAAATTAATATAGACTGATTTCTTTTATTTTAAACCCGCCGCCAAAGTCAGACAAAGCTCACCCGTGATAAGGTTGGTTCTGCAGTTTGAACCAGGCAGAGCAAGTTGGACCTTTCGGGAGTGTAGATCGATCACCTACGTTCTACTATACTATTATACTTTTCAATCTCCGTACCTTAAGTACAAGAATACGTGAATGTAACTATTTTATTAATTTTTATACCGAATGTGACCAGTGCGTGGAATACGAACAAGTTTTCTGGCCAGAAATCGCTTATTTAATACGCGAGTGTGATAAGTGTGTATTCCACGGTGCACGTAAGTACAAACTATTAATTTATATAATTATAATAATTATTGGTCCTCCGAAAGTATTGTTACCAAACAAATTTGGTCCAGCCGGGCCGGATCTTGAGCCTTAAGACCTATATAAAAAATAAAATAAAATAAAATTTATTATATGTGTTCATTCTACAATTTCTACAAGTTTTTTCAAACTTTGTCTGTGCATGCAAACACTGGAAAACTAGTTTCATGTCGCAGTATATGAAACAGCTGATCCTCTCTTATCTTTGTTTGGCTTTGGCGTGCATTAATATGTTGGTTTAAATTAATTGTTAAAGTTTATGAAAAGTGATTTCAGTTGTTTATAGAAGGTTATCTCATTGAGCATACGTCGATTTGTTGTTTACTTAGGCTTATTTATCTCTCCGTTAAATATATACGCTCATAGGCCTAATCTCTTTAAAACATTTCGTAATTTAAAAATTAAAGCAGTTATCTTATCTTCTACTATAAAACTATCATTTAATCATGGCAAAATCTTTGGCAGTTATTAAATCAAAGAAAGACAATATATTTAGTCAAATTCAAGAGATTTTTGATCTAACAAAAAAAACATCTGATAAGTCAATTCCGCAAAAATTGTTGGTGCGCGCTAAATCTATAAATAGGCTTCGTGAAGAATTTTCTGATATTTTAGACATTTATCATGAACTAGAAATACAGGCTAACCCGAATTTTCAACCCAACTACGCTCCTCTTAACAGCATCAACGAGTTAGTCGATTATGTTACTTCTACCGTATATTCGATAGAAAGTAAGATGTCATCAACAAGGCCTAATGTGAAATAGTTACTCCTCAGTTACATATACGACTGCCTAAGCTTGAACTCAAGCATTTCGATGGTGAATTTCTCGAATGGATATCATTCATTAATATATTTAACGCTAGCATTCATGAAAATGCATCGTTACCAGCAGTTTCTAAACTACAATATTTATTGAGCGTTATCTCAGGAGAACCGCTAAATTTAATTAAATCTCTCCCTATTTCTGACGCTAATTATAAAGTGGCCTATGACTTATTAAAAGAAAGATATCACTCGCCGAGGCGGTTAGTTACTTTACACCTCAATCAAATTTTAGATTTGCCCTCTGTAAACAACACGCCTAAACAAATGAGAAATTTTGTAAATTTATACTCAGAAAATATACAAGCTCCTAAAGGTCTTGACATCGATATCACTAGTAAAAATCCTTTGTTATCTGCTATGCTTTTACGAAAAATGGATAGTGAACTTAGGAACCGTTTTGAAAACTTCCGTTCATCAAGTGTTACTTAAGAGAGAGTTGACTCCACTACAATACCTGATGCAGTGGAAATTATTAAGTTTTTAAGTAAAGAATGTAATTGTTTAGTCTGTGCAGAGACTAAAAGGTTAGAAATGAAACGCGGGGCGGCAACGCATTGTCTACCAGGTTACTTACGGTTGCGCAATCATGAATCACCATTAACATAGAAAGTTTAATAATCGTTCTAAGCAAAATCTAGTAAGTTAGAAATAACGGCACGACGACACTGAATTTAACCTGAACATAAAATACAAGTTCTAAATATTTCTTAGCTACGCACTTACCCTAGGTAAGAAGTGAAGCAACGTTTGAAGGAGCGAGGTTGAAGTCTCCACAGTACTGTGGTCGTCTTAGGCAGCATAGAAGTCTTGAAGGCGGTCACGCAACTAAAAACTCAATTTAAGTCATGAGTAACAAGTAAACGTTTAACTTACAAAGCACTTAAGTTCTTGCCGCGAGTCTACGCACTTAGGTTGCACAACCGGCGAAATCGAGCGACACTTTAACGAAACGGCGAAAATATAGTTCAAAATGTTCATCGACGCGGTCCGAACTTTACGCACACAATAATGAACGAATGCGGTACGTTTAAATTGTCTGAAACAAAGCCCATGCGGATTAAGCGGCGCGGTTTAACACAAGACTGCACTGTTCGAGGGACACAACACTTCTGGCGAAGCGGAAAAACGTACGTAGAATATTGATGGGAGGGGGTGCAGAGAGTTCATCAGGAAAATCAATACTTGTTCCAATATCGATTAGTGGGTCAGAAATCACGTGACCAATACCGTCAGGGCACAGCTGATCGAGTTAAATAGATAGATCAGAAGCAAGTTCAAACTTCGAGCGCTGACTCGAACATACCGCCCACCAAAACGAATGTTTTTAATCCGCCAGGTGGGTAGGGTCGAGAACCATTAAAGCACCGGAAACCGAGGGTGCCGAAGAAAAAAGTGGCAGGGGAAAACGAAGAAAACTAAGAGAAACAAAAGGGGCAGGAGCGCCGAAGAAAGAACCTGTAGGAAAGCGGTGAAGAACTAATGATGAAGCGGAAAGCCGACGAGCTTGTTGACTGGTCGCCTCAGCTGTCCGTGAGCGGTCTTGATCGTGGCTACTCTGGAGACGTGGTCTTTTCCAGGATGCAGACTGATGATCCTACCCATAGGCCAATGAAGGGGGCTTGGGTGTTCTCCAGTTATGAAGACGAGTTGATTTTCCTTGAGTGGCGATGAGTCCTTATTCCACTTGTGCCGTTGAATCTGTGTGTAGATACTGAGTGGACCAAATTTTCCAGAAGCGGTTGGATATCTATTGGAGCATAGACCATCGAGATTTAAGCGGAGGTTCAGTATAACATTCTTCAGGAAGTGACAGTAGCGGACGGCCAATCAAAAAATGCCCAGGAGTGAGAAAGGACGCTCCTTCGCTGGGGTCTGGCGAAACTTCGAAAATAGGACGACTGTTCAAAATGGCCTCTATCCTGATGAACAGAGTAGATAGCTCTTCAGCGGTGAGGGTGGTGTTGCCTACAGTGCGTCGCAATAACAACTTAGCGGATTTGACAGCGGCTTTCCAAAGTCCTCCAAAGTGAGGGGCAGCCGGAGGATTGAAATGCCAACTGATGCGTTGGTCAGCTAGCTTGCGTTCAATCAGCGAGTTAGAGCGGACCAGGAACTTGTAGACATCGTTAAGTCGGTTAGCAGCGCCAGTAAAATTCGTGCCGTTATCAGAGTAAATTTCTGAAGGTAGACCTCGTCTAGCGGTGAAGCGGTGTAATGCGGCGAGGAAGGCATCAGTAGATAAGTCGGTCACCAATTCCAAATGAACGGCTTTAGTGGTCATACATACAAATAAACAGAGGTAAGCTTTCAATAGCTTGGAGGTGCGCAAATGGTTGGCCTTTGTGTCAAAAGGTCCAGCGAAATCTACTCTGACTCTATAGAAAGGTGGAAACGGCGTAACTCTTGATGAGGGCAAAGGTGCCGTCATGGGCTGGCGTGGTTTAGTTTGCATGAGGAAACATCGAATGCACGCATGGATGCGTTGGCGAAGTAATGATCGCAGAGCTATGACCCAAAATTCACTATTGATCAACGCTTGAGTGGTACGTGGTCCAGCATGCAAGGCCAGCTTGTGATAATGGTCACAGATGAGGTCAACGTAATGATGGCGTTTTGGTAACAGAAGCGGGTGTTTAGAATCATAACTCAGAGACGAATGATCAAGTCTACCGTCCACCCTGAGTAGACCATGGGCATCGATAAATGGCGTTAGGCTACGTAAATGGTCGTTGACGCGTTTACTAGTTTGAAGCTTTTGTAGAGCTTCACTGAAAACAGAGGTTTGTACCAGTTTAACGCATACAGCTTTTGCGTTATCCAACTCCTGTACTGACAGCGGTCGTAGCGTAGGTTTGACTGAGGCTGCTTTGGCCTTATAGCGTGTGTTGTGATGATGGTCGATCGCCAGGCTCTTGTTGCGACAGTTGTCGATGAATCGTAATACGTACGCGAAGACATGATGAAGAGTGGTTAAGCTCGAATGTTGCTTAATGATTTCCATAAGACGGTTGGGCTCTTGCACAGCGGCACAATTAACCTTAGCCTCTACCTTTGTTTCCGTCTGATCCGGGTTAGTGCCTTTAGGCCTAGACAGATTCCAAGTGGTAGGACAATGTAATAACCAAGGAGGTCCATGCCACCAAAGCAGGTGTGTGGCAAGTTGATCAGGCAAACAACCGCGAGACGCAACGTCTGCGGAGTTATCAAGAGTTGAGACATGAAACCAATGATCCATGGAGGTGATTGACACAATCTCCGTGATGCGGTTAGCTACGAAAGTTTTCAATTGATGAGGCGGGGTATGAATCCAATGAAGTACTATCTCAGAATCAGTAAAGAAGAGAGTGTTAGCGATTGGAATGAAATCAAAGGCTGGTTGAATTGATTTGTATAACTTAGCCAGCAGTACTGCGCCGCAAAGTTCCAAACGAGGTATGGCAAGCAATTTAACAGGGGCTACCTTACTTTTAGCTTTCAACAGGCTGGTGTTGACGAAACCGTTAAGCTCAGATCTCAAATAGATAGAAGCAGCATAGCCTGATTCGGAACCATCACAAAACCCAACGATGCGATGACTGGCTGATCGCGTGCCTACATGGCGAGGAATTTGAATAGCAGACAAACAGGCGAAGTGGACAATGAAGCTGTCCCATTGATCGAGCAGAGGGGTTGGCAGAGGCTGATCCCAGTCCAGTTTCCCCAACCACAAGCGTTTAAGAAAAGACTTAATCCAAAAGGTAATAGGCGTTAAGAAGCCGAACGGGTCAAAAGTTCGTGCGACGTAGGACAAGATGGTGCGTTTTGTGGGCACCAGCGTAAAAGTTTGAGTTTGATACGAGAACGAGTCTGAAGAGGGGTTCCATTGTAAACCCAATATTTTAATTGCAGCGGATTCGTCTTGAAACAATAGAGGATTTTCCAAATGAGAAGAAGGTAGCGTTGCGAGTAGCGGGGGTTCATTTGACGACCATTTTCTGAGTTCCAGGCCTGCGCGAGCGAAAATGTCGATAAGTTCTTGTATTAGCGTCTTAGCGGCCTCGGGCGTGTCAGCTCCAGCGACGACGTCATCTACGTAGGTCTGATGAAGGATTGCTTCGGAGGCTGTAGGATAGCGGGTTCCCTCATCCTTTACTAGTTGTTCAAGCGTTCGCAGTGCTAAGTAAGCGGAAGGGATTAGGCCATAGGTGACCGTAGCAAGTTCATACTCGATTAACGGTGATTGAGGTGAAGACCGGTAAAGTATGTGTTGGTAAGAACGATCCTCAGGTCGGACCAAAATTTGACGGTACATCATCTTGATGTCGGTGCAGATAGCGTAAGTATATAAACGGAAAGGGATGATTAAATTAGACAAGTCCTTTTGCAGTTTAGGACCGGATAACATTTGCTGGTTCAGGGTGTTTGCGTGGCAATCGGGTGATGACGCGTTGAACACAACTCTAAGCTTAGTAGTAGAGCTGGTGGTTTTAAATACGCAATGGTGCGGAATAAGATAGTCAGAAGCCTTGAGGGCGGGGTACATGTGCCCTAGAGCGATATACTCGGCCATAAACTGATGATATTGTATGGCTACCTCAGGTTGGCGGTTTAAACGCTTTTCTAACGCATGATAACTCGCAAGAACAGTGTTACGGTTAGACTTGAGCGGGATAGCTTCCGGCTTAAATGGAAGTGCTACGATGTATCTTCCCGTTGCGTCACGATCAGTAGTGGTTGCGAACAGTTCTTCACAAAGTTGATCTTCGGGGCTGAGGTGATTTGCTGGTGCGACTTCCTCAACTTCCCAAAAGCGTCTAATGTTGTCATCGATTGACTTCAAGGTAGTGATGAATACACGTGGCTGCTGAGGCATGCTATAAGGTATGGAACCCATGACGACCCAACCTAACCTGGTGTTGAGTGCTGAGGGTTGTCCTTGGATAATATTGCAAGGTCCATTCACAAGTATTTGTGTAAAAATGTCAGCACCTAGAATGATGTCAACACCGGAAGGGGTGTCGAACTGAGGGTCAGCTAGCGGTAGGTGCTGATATTGAGCACGTATGCAAGGCGCCAAAGCGGTAGATGGAAGCGGGTCAGTAATGCGTGGAAGCACAGCGGCTTCTGCGGTCAGCATGGCACCTGGGTCATGTCTCGAGAAAATAAGCAAAGTGACGTACTCATGAATGCGGGTTGTCTTGGCTGCGACACCAATCAAAGAAAGATTTGATTTCCGAGCGGGTAAATTCAACAGAGTGCTCGCATGCTTAGTTATGACAGAGATTCGACTGCCTGGATCTATACGTGCTCTAAATGGAAGCGGTCGGCCAAATTGGTCCTGAATGATGACCTGCGCGGTGCCTAACAGGGCGAGAGAAGCTTCAATATTGCAAGAAAGAGCATGCGGTAGCGATTGAGTAGCGAGGTCAGGTCTAGCTGTTGAACGAGGGTGTCGCGGTGAAAATAGTCGTTGTTGTGCAGGAGAGTTGTCGTGTAACAATGTGTGGTGTGACTCTCCACACTGTTTACACTTTTTCAGAGATTTGCATTTAGCCTGAAAGTGCGATCCCAAACAGTTAAAACAACGTCGTAATTTGCTAATGGCACTTTTACGGTCGGACACAGTTAATTCCAAAAACGACTGGCAATTAAAAACATTATGGTTTGAGCCGCAATAATAACACATCCCAGTATGACTAGTTGAGATGTTGGCTTGAGCCATGTGAAGCGGGGGTAACCGATGTCGGAACACTGATAGCCTAGGCGCGCTCATAACTGGCGGCACATTTCCTTGTCTCCCTCCCGCAGACGGCCGTATAGGGCTCTGCATCACAGGTCTGGGCTCATAAGTGCGTGGTTGCATTTGAGACGTAGCTGTATTAACATAAGACGTCGACGGCTGGACCGTTGGACTATGTTCAGCTTCGAGGTTAGTTTCGACATGGTCAAAGTTTATACAATGGGCCCCTTGTGAATCAGGTTCATTGACTGAAGAAATTAGTACGCGGGGTTGCTGAGTGAATTTCGTGTTAGTAGAAGCCGCGGCAGAAGTTTGGTTAAGTAATTCCAAGGCCCTAGCCTGCTCAGTGACGAAATCATTTAAAAGTCTGTATGTGGGCATTTGATTTGTTCCCAATCTGGTTTCAAAATTAGGTCGAGTCTGTGCGTCTAAGTTACCAACAGACATTTGAAAGAGTAAGAAGTCCGCCAAGTCGTCTAACTGGACAGCCTTTAGTGCGCACACAGCATTTGAATGTGCGGTTAAAAATCGATTAAGTTCATTCTGAGACGCGTTCTTAATAGGTTTAAAGTCTTTAATGATTTGAAAATAATGATCGGCTAAACGGCGAGGGTTAGCATAACGATTGCGTAAGGCTTGATATGCGATATCATAATTATGCTCAGATATTGTAAGTCCAGTGACAATGGCTAACGCGTCTCCTTTAAGCGCTGACTTTAAATATTGAAATTTCTGTATTGCATTAACACTGCTATTGCAATGTACCATTGAGTCAAACATTGTTATAAAATCGGTCCATTCATTACTATTGCCTGAAAAGCTAGGCATTGTAAGGTTAGGTAAGTTGGGCGAACTTGTACCGGGGTTAACATGCGAGGTTGACTTCACCTCGGTCTTAATAATGTTCGGATATTTAGCCAACATTGGCAAATACATATCCTGAAATTGCTTTTTAATTTTAAATGCGTTTTCAGCAAGATCGGCGACCTGACTGGCGAACGTTTTCTCTAATATATCAAAAGTTTCAATAAAATTGGACTGAATGCGTCGAATTTCCCGTGCGAGGCCTTCTGGTATTTCTTTATCGTTAAGCACATTTTTTACTTGTTCCAGCTCGCCTACAATATTTTTCAACTTAGACAAGTAATACTCTGTGTTAATTTCCATTTTAATAATAAATTTTAAAAAACACAATCAATTAAAATTTTAAACTCACTATAAGTTCAAACGCGGTAATAGAGTGGACTGTATAAAGTTTGTAATCCGTAATAAGCATAAACACTTCCTTGTTCGTAATCGTGTATCGATCGATACGACTATGAGCCCCCCGCAGGGGGGTGCGGACTAGCCGCACCTACGAGGGATTTGGCGTCCCTCCGGGTACCCTAGCCTAACACTACACCACTCACAAAGCATACACATACACGTACACACATAAACACAATCTATACACACTTCAACACTTACATCTTCTCTTAGGGAACTTGACTGGTCAGAATCGTTGCGCGTTGGGAGTGCTGAAAGGTCCAGAGCTTGACAAACTCTGGTCTGGGACGCTGCTGTGAGCTTGCTCTGCCGAAGACGTATGCGCGGTTGCTGGTCCGCTAGCCACTTCGGTCCTTGGTCAGGGAGTGTCCGCGGTGCACAGGTGTCGGAGCCTGTGCACAGTATTACGAGTTCTCGACTGATGCCCATCCAGTCGAGCTAAGGAGGAAACTATGGGCCCCAGAGTTCTGGGGGTTGGAAATGATCGAAAGTGATCCATGGGTGTACCCGTTCTCATAGTCTCGCCCGTAACGCCTGACACGATGGTTAGCTTTAAACAAATTATGGAAAGCCAACAAATGTCCAACCAGTTTAATGTAAAGAGGCGTCGTGAGGTTTCTCCGAAAATGCCTAGAGAAGTAAATACGAGGAAAGAAATGATTTTAGAATCACCAAAGTTTTTAGTTGTGTCTTACGCAGAAGCTGGAAAAGATCTGTCAAAGGTATCGCCCTTTGTAATCCAAAAGGCTATAACTGGCGCAGCAGGACCTGTCTCTTCCATAAGGAAGTTAAGGAACGGAACACTGCTGATAGAAACAAGCAATGCGAAGCAGTCACAGTTATTACTAAAAATGACCTCCTTCTTTGATCAGGTCAAGGTTTCGGTGGCTCCCCACAAAACCTTGAACTCATCAAAGGGAGTAATATCATGCAGGGATCTGTTGTATGTCCGTGAGGACGAAATCAAATCAGAACTGGTATCAGAAGGTGTAACAGATGTCGTACGAATCATGAGGATGGAAAACGGTCAGAGAGTTCCAACAACATCAATTATCCTGACATTCGGAAAACCATCTATCCCGGAATATTTATATGCTGGCTATCAACGACTTTCTGTCGTTGGTGTACCGCAGGGCAGCGTGCTGAGCGTCACGCTGTTTGCCGTTGCAATAAATAGTATCACCAGTAATATACGATCTCCGGTACACTGTTCCCTTTTTGTGGATGACTTTTGTATATATGTGCCTGCTCGTAGTATGGCAACTGCGGATAGATCTTTGCAGTTAGCAATATACAGATTGGAGGAATGGTTAAAATCTACAGGTTTCAAATTCTCTGCTTCGAAGACCCAATGTGTAGCATTTAGTCGTCGTAGGCAACACCAGGAGCCGATCCTTTATCTTGACGGGGTTCAGCTTCAAACCACGGATAGTGTTCGATTTTTGGGTCTTTTATTTGATAAAAGACTCTCATGGGGTCCACATGTTCGTGATTTGAAGGTGAGATGCAGCAAGAAATTGGATATGTTAAGAGTCCTTGGTGGAGCGAATTGGGGAGCAGACAGAACTAGTATGCTTCGATTTTATCGCGCAGTCGTTAGATCGCGCATAGATTATGGTTGTCAAGTCTACTCATTTGCACGACCTACAGTTCTGAAAACTCTTGATACCATCCACCACTCTGGACTTAGACTGGCTACTGGTGCATTTAGAACTAGCCCAATCCCTAGTCTTCTTGCTGGGGAACCTGCCCCTTTCTAGACGACGTCAGATGCTACAAATATCTTACGTTTCTGTTCTTCGAAGCAAACCCAACCACCCGGCATTTGAAATAGTCTTTAATAATAAGCTAAATCAAGTGTACAATACACGTCAACGTTCGACCGGTCCATTTGGCATACGAACGTTAAGAATATTGGATGACCTTGAGTTGCAACTTCCAACTATGTTTGAACGACAAATGTGCTATCTACCTCCATGGATAATAAAAACGCCGCACTTCGATTTCTCATTGTCCAGTTATATAAAACACGATACTCCTGTTGTGGTCTACCACCAGGAATTTTTATTCATTTATAAATCTCACCAACACAGTGAAATTATTTTCACTGATGGATCTAAACTGGACAATGGCGTTGGGTGTGCGTTCTATGCATCTGGATGTACCTACACGTACGGATTGCCCTCAGCTTGCAGTGTTTTTACGGCAGAACTATTTGCTATTTTTAAAGCTTTGGACGTCATTCAATCTCGATCCTCACATTATCTTTTGTGTTCGGATTCCAAAAGTGCTCTTCAGGCTCTTCAGGATGTTTTCTCAAGCAACCCTTTAGTTGGGGACATTTTGTGTGCTGTACACAGGCTTCAATTGAGGGGTGTGGGGGTAACTTTCTGTTGGGTTCCTGGACATTGCGGAATAATTTTAAACACAAAAGCGGATGAAGCGGCGAAGAAAGCTACAGGTTTGGTGCCTCTAACTCAACTGGTTATGGCATCTGATTATGTGTGTTTCGCAAAACATTTATTGCTCGCTGCTTGGAATGACGAGTGGCATACCGTGATTGAGAATAAGCTGAGGGAAATTAAAGATACCGTATGTCCATGGAGGTCTTCAATTCGTTCAAAGCGTAGTGAGGAAGTTGTGGTTACACGCCTTCGCGTTGGCCACTGTTTTGCAACTCATGGATATTTGATGCGTCGTGAAGGTCCACCAATATGCCAATACTGCGGTGATATCTTCACAATAAAACATATTTTAGTAGATTGTGTTAGTGTAAGCAATATTCGTGACCTTTTTAATTTAAAAGGGAGTTTGAAGGTGGTGCTAAGGGACGATGCCTCGGCCATTGACCGAGTCATCGCTTTCTTGCGCCACTTGAAAATATTTTTTAATATTTAATACATAAATATATATACTTTTTAAATTTTATTTATACATATAATTCTCTGTTTCTTTTATTTATTTTAATTAAATTTATTTTCTGTTCTTGTTATTGTTATTGAGATTTATTTATTGGTAAATTGTTACCTATTATTGTTTTACATATTATTTATTTTCTGTTATATTGTTCTTTGTTGTTATTTTGTTATTTAGTTTTTAAGAATTTTTTCATTGTTATATTGTTGTTTTTTGTTTTTTATTGTTGGTGTTTGATTTTGTTTTGTAATTTTTGTTGTATTTATTTATTTGTTTATCATTAATTTATTTGATTTTATTTAAAAGATTGCGTTCTGTGTTAGATTTTGTTTGGCGATGATAACCACAATTGGTTTTTCACCAGGGAAAAAGAAAAAAAAAATGTAGACGATTTTTGTATATATATGGCTGCTAGAAGTATGGCAACAGCGGAAAGATCCTTACAATTAGTCATTAATAAATTGCAAGAATGGACCAAATCTACGGGCTTCAATCCGATGACATTAATTTCATTAAGGCATTCGGATGGTGTTTTGACCACGGACTGTGAGGAAATTGCCAATGTGCTAGCGTTATCGTTTTCAAAACATTCTTCATCTTCTGCATACAAGGACGCTTTCCAGGTGTTCAAACGTAAACAGGAAGCCTTACCTTTCACCGTAGGATTGTCTGGAGATTCTTGTTTGAATATCCATTTCTCTATCGACGAACTAAAGTCAGCTCTCTCGTCAACGAAGGATTCAGCTCCAGGCCCGGATGATATTGTATACTCCATGATTAAAAATCTACCACCGTCGGCGAAGGTAGTACTCCTTCGGATATACAACCGTATATTCGAGGAGCACGGTTTTCACGATGCATGGTTAGAAGCGACAATAATTCCTCTTCTAAAACAAGGAAAGGACAAAACTAATCCCAGTAGCTACAGACCCATCTCTCTGACCAGCTGCTTATGCAAACTACTGGAGAAGCT
Source organism: Prosapia bicincta (assembly GCA_036971475.1). Taxonomy (NCBI): domain Eukaryota; kingdom Metazoa; phylum Arthropoda; class Insecta; order Hemiptera; family Cercopidae; genus Prosapia; species Prosapia bicincta. The sequence goes on along the minus strand of JBAIZL010000004.1, from coordinate 103,008,495 downwards.
CTCCAGGCTATTCAGGAAATGTACACTAAGAACCCTTTAGTTGGAGACATCTTGTGCTCTATACACAGGCTCGAGGTGTCATTTCTCTGGGTGCCTGGTCACTGTGGAATATTCGGAAACACTAAAGCAGATGAAGGTGCAAAATTAGCTACAGGTATGTTACCATCGGCACAACGTGTGATGGCATCAGATTTTGTATGCAAAGTTAAAACTACACTATTCTCTGTTTGGAATGAAGAATGGCAAAATGTAAATAAAAACAAGCTGAGGGACATCAAAAATACCGTCCGACCATGGAGGACATCTGTTCGTTCGAATCGTAGGGAGGAAGTGGTGGTTACTCGACTTCGCATCGGCCACTCTTTCTTAAAGCATGGATGGTGTCATCGCTTTCTTACGCCACCTGAATCTATTTAATAATATTTAAATTATGTATAATTTTAGTTTCTAGTTTTAGTTACAATTAGTATTAAACATGTATTTTACTTCGTTTAGTTTGATTAGTTTTATTTGCAATATTTATTTAAAATAAAAACTTTAGTTAGGCGATAATAACCTTGATAGGTTTTTCGCCTGAAAAAAAAAAAAAAAAAAAAAAAAAAAAAAGGTAAGGCAAGTCGGCAAATTTGATCTGTAACATCGGAAAAAGGATTGGCTCTGAGGAACGGGGCTTGTCGTGCTTGAACGGGAAGCGGCTTTGTGCCAACGTGCCGGGCCTGGGCGAAGTGAACGGGGTTCGCCCCGGAATCTCAGCTCGGTCCCGTGCCTTGGCCTCTTGCGGATCTTCCTTGCTGCTAGGTTTTGGCTGTCTGTCGCGGGGGTAAACCACCGCACGGTGGCCCCGAAAGACGGGCCTCCTACCTCTTCGGCCGCCATTCAACGATCAACTTAGAACTGGCACAGACCGAGGGAATCCGACTGTCTAATTAAAACAAAGCATTGCGATGGCCCCAGAGGGTGCTGACGCAATGTGATTTCTGCCCAGTGCTCTGAATGTCAACGTGAAGAAATTCAAGCAATTGCTGGTAAACAGCGGGAGTAGCTATGACTCTCTTAAGGGGTCCGCCTCCTTCTGAGCGTGGTAGTTGTTTCTGCCTTGTGTCCCTTCACACGGTTCTTCGCCGTTGTGAAGCAACGAGTTTGATGGTCAGGTTGGGCCTTTGATGGGATATTGCCTCCCAGGCGAGGACGTGAAACTTTCCCTAGGCCTGTCGCTGGAAAGTCGAACTCATGTCCCTACTTTGAGGTCCTGGGCCTTAGGCAAGGCTACCCTGGCGTAGATAAAGGTCCATTTGAACGATGCCTGGACCGATTTAATCAAAGGGGGTTCAATTCGCTTCGGCGGAGAAGTGGGCCTCTGGCCTTACAAGCCCTCGGTCTCCACCATATTGTAGCAGAATTGAAAGATGAATCCTCGGCCGCGGTTGCGCATGGTCCCGCGCGCAGTGTGAATATTCAGGGGACTATTGATTTGGACTTGGCCTCGTACATCAAGGCACGGGATCAGTTCCTTGCTTCGGTGGGGAGCTCGATTTCACCCACCGCCAGATAACCACCCATGCGTCGAGCACAGTGGGGGTATCCCCAAGGTTTGACCTACCCGCAACGGAGGTAGTGCATACTCCGGAGGGGGACTTTAACGCACGTGCCGGACCCTCCCAAGGGACAGGGAATGTACATGGTAGTGGGGGGTCTCCGCAAGGCCCAACCGCTTCAGCCTGTGATTTGGACGAGGGGACAAGGTTAGGTGACGAAGATGGCCCTGTCACCTCTGGTACACACGAACTGACCGAGACCCCTCTGTCTGAGTCAGAACCTCAAACCCAGCCACTCTTGGACATGGAAGGGTGGCGTGTATGGCTTCTGGCACAGTTGAAGGTTTGGGACACCTCAGCTGGCCCTACGGGTGCCCGAGGGGTGTTACGTCAGATGCGAGATGCCAACCGACTCATGACCATAAATCAGGAAGTCGTTGACACCATCTATGGCTCTCTGACGGACTTCTTGAGTGCCACCAAGAAGTCAAGCATCTCCGGACTGGCAGCGACTCTTCCTCGGCCTCAAACAAGGCGAGCGAAAAAGCGTGCAAATAAGCGGTACAGATATTCTCGAACGCAAGACCTCTTCAAGAACGTGCCCAGTGTTCTTGCAAAGCATGTTCGCTTGGGGACGGATTGTGCTACGTCCAAACCCCATGAGCTAGCCCGTGATGACGTCAAACATCTGTACAGCGCCCTATGGGGGACTAGGGCGCCCTTGAGGCTAGCAGATCTTGTCGAGTGGCCTCCGGTTGGGTTGGAAGCTTTTCCACCAATCGAAGCCGTAGATATCAAGATGCGGCTTCACAGGATTAAGAGGACCACAGCTGGAGGACCGGAGAAAATAAGAAAGGCGGCTCTGTCTGGTCGAGTCCAACTCCAACTAATGTCTGGGCTTTTCAATATTGTGTTGGCCTCCGGTTGTCTGCCGACCGAATGGAGGATGAATAGGACCACCCTCATATCATAAGAGGGAAAAGACCCTTCCCAAGCAGTTAATTACCGGCCGATCACGATTGGTTCCTTCCTCAGTCGCCTCTTCTGGGGAGTCGTCGATCAAAGGCTGAGAGCGGTGGTTAGACAGAACCCTAGGCAGAAGGGATTTGTAGCGGAGGCAGGTTGCTTCGCTAACATACAATTACTTGACCAGCTAACCCGGCTGATGAAAACTGAAGCTGGGGGTGTGGGTATCGTGTTGGATGTGTCAAAAGCGTTCGATACGGTTCCGCACATTGCAATAGAACTTGCGCTTCGACGAAAGGGGATTCCCACCCCCTTAGTCGACCTGGTCATGGAGAACTATCGGGCCCTTTACACCCGTATAGCTCATCCCAACGGTGAAATAGAGGTGAAGCTGAAGCGGGGTGTTAAGCAAGGGCATCCTTTATCGCTCTCTTGTCTAGCTTTCGCCGACGACGCGAGGGTTGAGGATGTAGTCATAACTAAGGAACCGCAGCTCTCCCTGGTGGGGAAGGGGGTTCTCAAACCTGACCTGGTCATTAAAAACCGGGAAGGGGTCTTTGTGGTCGATGTCAACGTCAGCCACGAAGATGGGGACTCACTGAACCGGGCTAGGGATGAAAAGATTCGCAAATATAGCGGGCTACTTCCTCAGTTGCAGGAGTGGTATCAGGTTCCTAGCGGGGATGTCCTACCAATTGTGGTTGTGACGAGAGGGGCAATGCCCAAGCCAACCCGACAAAACCTTAGAACGCTCGGGGTAATAGGCAAGGGCATATTAAAGAGTATATCCTTTATAGCTCTTCGGAGCTCTATTGAGATGTACCACGGATTCATGGATTATGACAGGTTTCACCCTCAAACCATGACATGTATGAGGACGGTCAAACAAAAAAAAGACAGTCAGCTATAGCTGGTTCCAGAAGTGAGCTCTTCTCGTGAACGGCGGTGGCGGACATTTTTTTTTTAAACGGTCGCCTAATAAAGTTACAATGTTTTGAGCCTTTCGACTCACGGGACTCCTATTGGGTATCGACACCACATCATCTAGACGGGATTCGGTCTTAGAGGCGTTCAGGCATAATCCCACGGATGGTAGCTTCGCACCACCGGCAGGTCGACCGAGTGCATGAACCAATTGTCCGAACCTGCCGTTCCTCTCGTACTGAGCAGGATTACTATTGCAACGACTAGTCATCAGTAGGGTAAAACTAACCTATCTCACGACGGTCTAAACCCAGCTCACGTTCCCTATTAGCGGGTGAACAATCTGACGCTTGGCGAATTCTGTTTCGCAATGATAGGAAGAGCCGACATCGAAGGATCAAAAAGCGACGTCGCTATGAACGCTTGGCCTCCACAAGCCAGTTATCCCTGTAGTAACTATTCTGACACCTCTTGCTGAAAACTCTTCAAGCCAAAAGGATCGAAAGGCCGTGCTTTCGCAGTCCCTATGCGTACTGAACATCGGGATCAAGCCAGCATTTGCCCTTTTGCTCTACGCGAGGTTTGTGTCCTCGCTGAGCTGGCGTACGACAGCTTGTGATCCTCGCGTAGGACAAATGCGTTATTCTTTGACAGATGTACCGCCCCAGTCAAACTCCCCGCCGGGCAGTGTCCTCGGATCGGATCACGCAGGGGTGTGTTTGCCGACGGAGTCACCGTCCACCTTACACATTCAAACAATACGTGGTCCGACGTGTCCAACCCTCCTCATTCACACACCTCACTTTCCACCAGACCAAATCTCTTAAGATTACCCTTAAAACACCCATGTCCACTCACACACTGGGTCACGTAGTACTCCGGTCTGACCCAACCCTCATTCACACGCGCCCTCACATTACCCTACCATTCAAACGCAACTCTACTATTTCCACTCCCATTCCACCTAGCTTGCCACTCTGTCATTACCAACTTCTTAGCTATCTTTCTACATCCCACGTTCCCTATTTCTTGTCCTCTCCATTCTATTCTCCCGTATTTCCTAGCCCTTCCGATCATAAACCTCTTACCTACCTCAAGATCCAACGGCAAAACCCCACCTATTACACATGCTGCATCTCCAGACATAGTCCCATATCCCTTGATCATCCCCAAAACACATCTTCTCTGACCACTCAGCAATGCCCTCCTTTCCCTACCCCCAGCCTATACCCCCATCCCACACACCCATAAGTCACCATAGCCACAAACATACCCTCATATATTCTCTTTACTTTGTCATAGTCCACATTCACTCCTCCTAACACCCTCATTACCTTTTTCATTCGATTATTCTCCCGATTACAGCATTCAGTCACGTGCTTTCCCCCATTCATTAGCCTTTCCCACTTTACCCCCAAGTACTTCACCTCTTTTACCAGCTATAATCGCCCCCCATTCCATGTAACAATTGGCATTCTTTCAGGATTAAACTTCCCCCTTATTAATATTCCCACAGTCTTACTCACAGACAAGCTCATATTTGCATTCGTACACCATTCATCCAACACAATCATAACCTCCCTTCCTCTCCTCTCCAATTCTACCCTAGAGCTACCCCCCTACTATGACACCATCATCGTCAAACGCAATCATTCTCTCACTTTCGTTTATTTGTCTCACAATCACGTCAAACACCAGCTTCCACACCTGAGGGCCAAGGAAGGATCCCTGTTTACTTTTTACCCCACCACCCAAGTACCCTACCTTAGCTCTACCCACCTTCCCCTAAAGTAATCCCTTATCACCCCATATGCGTCCCCTGTCACCCCTCTTTCCCTTAGCCTGTACAGTACTTCCGGCCACCATACTCCATCAAACGCCCCCGTCATATCAATAAATATCCCCATCACATACTTTTTCCCCATCCCATGTACCACCTCCCTCAGCTTTATCAGAGCGTCCTCTGTGGACCTTCCTTTCTTGAAACCGAATTGATACCCCGATATCTCTTCTTCAAATACCCACCCCAATTTGCATACTAATACTCTTTCAAAAATTTTTCCTATGACTGCCAACAAACAAACCGCCCTATATGATTTTGCATCCACTCTGTCCCTATCTTCCCCTTTCACCAAAGCCCATATTCTCTCCCTCTTCCAGCTATTTGGAAAAACCCCATATTGCAAACACCCATTAACCCTAGAGGACTCGCGCTAATACCTGTTACACCAGAGCTCGCGCGGGGTAATTATTTACCCCAACTAGTTTTCAGGTCAATATAAGTAAAATAATTGGTGTTATAGATAAAAAATTATTCAAATAAATTTTGTTATATTATAAAAGAAATTAACAAACTCATACAATATGATTTCCTTTTTTATACGTCAAAACACTCTTCACATACTTCAACTAAATGGTCTTTACATACACTTTTGCCACAATTAGCACAGCATTTAGTTGTTTTCTTGTCTAAATTCCTCGGGCAAAAACCACACCTGCAATAAAATAGTTTTTTGTAATACTCCAAAATATAAAGCTATACACTGTAAATAAACGTTTTTTGTTTCAATAATCATAAAAACTAAATATTTCATACGGAAGAATAGTATACAAACACAATATACAAAGGTTTTAGCAAACACTCTTTTTTCCAAAGCTTTGTTTGAAAAATTTAAAGTCATATGATTGTTTATGCAATTTTTACTGTTTGTAAATATGTTTTACATATTATATTGAGGTGCTTTTGTTCAAAAGGAAATAGGTATTATTTAGTATGTGTGTGTTGTTTTCTATTATAGTTTATACTTGTATAATATTTATTTATAATATATTCTAATATAACAGAAAGCTAATACGTAACTAGTAATTCTTTTATTTACCTTGCATTTTTTCTTTGCCGTTGTTGTTGTCCTAAAACAAATCTGATTCTGGTGCGCAGTTCTTTTGGAAGAGTTACAATTGATGAGCGATTCTGAATATGGTTTTTTACGAGTTCTGTGCCTAAAGTCTTTAGAAAGGTTCTCCTAGGATTATTTTGTTGAGTATTTGTTTCGTAAATTATTTGAGAATTTATTCCAACAACGTCAAGTATAAAAAAGAATACTGTCAATGGCCATCGGTTACTTGTTCGTGACACTGTATAGCTAGAGCACATACGGTCCACCACGTCAACACCCCCTTTGGTGAGATTATAAAATGTTATAAGTTCTGGTTTTTTTTGTTCACCGGTAGAATCATCAATTTTGTTGTTGTAGTGCATTGTTGACAGTCTTAGTACAACTTTATTTTTTGTTGGCACGTATGATACCAGAGTCATATTTTTCTCATGGAATCCAAACGAACTGCTGCACATTTTTTTGTTTTTGGTTTGAACAAATTCTAGAGGTATCTCGGTTTTATTTTTACGTAATGTTCCGACAATTGTTAATTTGTGGTTTTTCAACAAATCAAGTGCTATGGGTATGCTAGTAAACCAGTTGTCCATAGTAACATTCCTGTTTGTTCCTGCAATAGGTCGAATCATTCTCTTTACAACATCTTGTACAGAGTTACTTATTAGAAAGGGGCCAGCAGGTTGAGTTCCAGCATATATTTCCATGTTATTCGTATAGCCTGTACGAGCATCACAAAGCATAAAAATTTTTATCCCGTACTTAGCCGGCTTGTTTCTAATATATTGTCGAAACCTACAGCGACCCCTGAAACCTTCAAGATGTTCGTCTAGAGTAGCATATTCACTTACAGTATACGAATTTTGACTGTTCAATATAATCTTTTCAAAAATGTGTCGAATATGTGTTATGTTATCTATTTTTTTCCTGTTTGTTCTGGTAGAAATATCATCAAAACGTAATACTTGCAACAAAAAATGGAATCTATGTCTTGACATTGTACACATTGCTATATCCAAACCCGTCCCGTCTGTTGTCCATATATCTTTAGAATTTTTGTGTGAAGACTTCATTGCTCCACAAATATACAAAACCCCAATCAAAGCTCTAATTTCTTCAAAAGAAGTTTCGTTTGCATCTCTCTCCCTTCCAAAATTAGCCGTTTTTGTGTTTATGTATTTATTTGTGCAAGACACTATGTAATGAATCAAGTCATTGTCAAATAACTGATTCCATGCTTTCAGGGGTGTATTTGAATGTTTTGCTTCTCCCTTTACCCCTGGCAAATGAATTATAATGTTACGCGAAGGTGTTCTTACATTTTGCGGGGGCGGTTTGCGATACCATTTTATCGGTGGCTCAATCACTCTACCTTTTTTGTCAATTTTGGATTTGCCATAGTAACAAGTAACGCGTTCACGATAAGGTAAATCATCTTCGTCAGAGGTATACTCATCCAAGTTCAGCTCTAAGCGACATCTTTTAGCGTAATTTTCCTCTAAACTATCATTCACGTCATTTACATTACCAGAGTTACTTGGATATTCAATTCCGAAATCCAAATCTCGGTCAACATTTTTATAAACAATACTAGCCTGATCAACATCACTGCAAGCACTTTGTTCACTCTCGGAATAATGCACACTTTCCTCAACATGATCACTTTCATCACTTGCAGATCTTTCATATACTTCATCTTCCGTCTCTTGTAACCAGCGATTTATAAAATTTGTGTCGTCTCTTATCGCCATGACAAAATATGAACGTAAATAATTTCAAATGGATTATTAGGTCTATAAAATAAAACTAACTTCAGTTATAAAATCCTAACAAAATACACATCAAAATAAAATCCACTCGTAAAAATATTGCAAAAAACAATGAAAACTAATTTACGTTATACAAATCTTACAAAATACAATTTAAAATAAACTTCACTTTTAAAAACCTCGAAAAATACAAATAGAAACAAACTTCACATATAGAAAACAGTAATGTAACGTGAGGACTCGCGCGGGGTAAATACTTTCCAAGCTGTGGCACCAATAACTTCAAACCGTTATAGGTAAGCAAAAACTGTCAAACTATGCCATGTATAAGCAGAAATAGATACAGGGCGAGTCCATTAGAAGGTATGTAGGGGGAGGAAGCATTTCAGGATTTGCAACTGTTTTATAATCTTTGTTGGAAACTCACTGGGAGAATAATTACCCCGCGCGAGTCCTCTAGGGTTAAATAACCTTATTAACCAATCCTTTAATATCTCCCATCCCTCCTTAACCATTTCCGTCACTATTCCGTCCACACCTGGAGCCTTCCCATTCTTTAAACCCCTAACCACCTTTCCTATTTCCTGCTCCGTCATCCTGCATGTTCCTCTTTCCCTCCCCTGCCCCATCACTATTTCCCGTATCCGTCCTTGCTCCTCATTCTCACTCTTAGTCTCATCATCCACAACCAGCTCATTCAACAGCCTCGTCACTGAATCCCTCCACGTGACTACATTCTCTCCTCCAATCGCACACGCTGCCTCCCTCACACTTACCTTATTTACAGCTCCCTTATACGGCAGACTCCATTCGCTCTTCTTCATTTCCTCCTCCACAAATGTTTCTCAGCTTAGTTTCTTTTTGTCACTTATCTTTTGCTTATACACACGCATCCTGGCTCTATACACTCTCACTACTCACTTCTCGCACCAATATCTCTTTTCCATTCCCTCCTCCTACCACACACTTCCCTCTTCAACCCTTACAGTTCTGCATCCCAACACCTGTTCCCCCCTACCCTCCTCCCCTGCCTTGGTATTGCCCCAACAGCGTCTTTCCAAATATTCCCCCCAACTCTTTCTCTAATTAAACTATGTCCCCTCTATTTCTCAATCTTGTACCTTTCATATCTTCACACAGCTCCCTCAAGTTCTCCCTATATGCCCCCCAGTCTGCTCTTTTAATTGCTAACCCCCTTGCCCAATTGCCTTTCTTATTTCTCCTCCTCCCTCTATTTCTACATCTCTCCTCATTCACATTTGTTGTCATTCCAATAGCTCTATGTGACCCAGTAACCCAATCATCCATCAGCTTCCATTCTACTACCCTTATCCCTTCTACTTGGGTTTCCATACTCACATCAATGAAGCTACTATCCCTCACAGTTACATATGTCGGACCACGTGCTACATCATTTAGCAATTTCCACCTTCCTAAATCAATCTCATCTTCTATCATGCCCCCTATCTCGTTTGTTTCCAACCCCCCCCTCTTTGATCTTGCATTTGCGTCCATTCCTATCAAAACATATTCCCCCCTCAATTTAGCTCGTATTCTTCACATGCATTCAATATAACTCTCAATTCCCTCAGAGAACTTTCAGTACAAAGAAACCACATATAATCTTTTTCCCTTTCATATAATCTTTCGAAACACACACAATGAGAAGTACACAGCCCCTGCACTTTCATGATACCTAAACTCTCATTCATAAAGATTATCGCCGCCTAAGCCCTCCCTCCCTTGCATGGCATACCACTCTTGCATCTGACTCGAACCCCTTGTATGTGTAAGATTCTCCTAATCTATAATAATAACAATAAGATCCTATATAATAATAATAAGATCCTATATCTATCTTTTCTCTAATTACTACCTCTCTTAATTCCGCTGTACTCCCCTTGACCTGTCTATGTTGACCTGAACTACTTCCTTACACATATTAGCCTGATGCCCCTTCCCCGCACATCTAAAACAAGTTACCTTACCCCTCATCCCCTCTGTAAGTGCCCCAACCCCTGGCAACGAAAGCACCTCACTACCCCTTCATACTCGTGTATGTATGCTCCGTTTCTATCGCGCCGTTGTAAGATCGCGCATAGAAAACGGCTGTATGGCCTATTCATCTGCTCGACCTACGGTTCTGAAACTCCTGGATTCAATACATCACGCTGGCCTTAGACTTTCTACTGGTGCTTTCAGATCAAGCCCAATCTCCAGCCTTCTAGTTGAAGCTGGAGAACCATCTCTCTCAATGCGACGTCAAATGCTACAAATATCATATTACACTGGTCTTCGAAGTAAACCTAAACATCCGGCATTGAACGCAGTTTTTGATAACTACCTCGAGGATCGTTACAATGTGCGTCAACGTTAAACTGCTCCCTTCGGAATACGAACGTTGCGCATTTTTAGCAATCTAAATTTAGAACATCCACCTATATTCGAACGAACATCATGCTACATCCCTCCATGGACAATACCAAAGCCAAAATGTGACATCCCATTGTCCATGTACCTAAAACACAATACTCCTGACGTTATTTATCGTCAGGATTTTTTGCAGATTCAACAAACTCACCAACATACTGTGACTATATTCACAGACGGTTCAAAACTGGACAATGGGATAGGTTGTGCATTATATATGGAAGGACAAACCTTCACTTACGGATATCCTTCAGCCTGTAGCGTTTTTACTGCAGAACCTTATGCAATTTTCCAAGCTTTAAGATCAATTCCGTCTGCAAAATCTAAATATCTTGTGTGTTGTGATTCCAGAAGTGCTCTCCAGGCTATTCAGGAAATGTACACTAAGAACCCTTTAGTTGGAGACATCTTGTGCTCTATACACAGGCTCGAGGTGTCGAGGTGTCATTTCTCTGGGTGCCTGGTCACTGTGGAATATTCGGAAACTCTAAAGCAGATGAAGGCGCAAAATTAACTACAAGTATGTTGCCATCGACACAACGTGTGATGGCATCAGATTTTGTATGCAAAGTTAAAACTACACTATTCTCTGTCTGGAATGAAGAATGGCAAAATGTAAATAGAAACAAGCTGAGGGATATCAAAAATACCGTCCGACCATGGAGGACATCTGTTCGTTCGAATCGTAGGGAGGAAGTGGTGGTAACTCGACTTCGCATCGGCTACTCTTTGTTAACGCATGGAAGGTTGATGAGACATGACGATCCACCACTTTGTCCGTTTTGTAAAAGTACCATCACAATCAAGCACATTCTGCTTGATTGTGATAAGTTGGTCAATGTATATATTCGTTTCAATCTTCGAGGTAGTTTAAAGGTGGTTTTAAGGGACAATGTCACGGCTATCGACTGTGTCCTCGCTTTCTTACGCCACCTTAATCTATTTAATAATATTAAAATTTTGTATAATTTTAGGTTCTTTAGTTTTAGATAATTATAATTAGATTTAAACATTAATTTTATTTTATTTTGATTAGTTTTATTTATGTAATATTTATTTTAAAAAAACTTAACTTTAGTTAGGCGATGATAACCTCAATAGATTTTCGCCTGGAAAAAAAAAATTCATACTCGCTCACTCTACAGCTCCTCAACCCCCACATAGACCCTTCCCAATCACATCAATCTTTTAAACACCATCGCTGATACCCTTACCACCCAATTGCCCTCATACAACCTATCCCTCCACCCCCATTTTAAACAACGGCTTCATCTAATTCCCCACCTCCTCCTCAGTAAACCCTTGAAATACATCCTCATTCCTAACCCACAACGCCTCAACCAACCCTTCCTTATCCACTCTATTATCTACATCAAAAATTATAACCCATGGATCTAATAAGTCTGGTTCACCATCAACCTTTAACCCTTTTTCTTCAAATCTTTTATTTTCCCTGATTTTCACCATATCTGCATCCCCATGGGCTTCGATGACGAAATTTTTCTTGTAACCTCTTTCTTGTAATCCCCTTGGCCCTTACCCCTCCTTTTGCCACATCCAAACATTCCTATATTTCCTTTCTTGCCTCCTACCCTTTAACCCCTTCAGGTACTTCTATCACCACCCTCGGTCCCTTTTTCTTAGCCCCCCTTTTCACCACTTCAGCCCATCTTCCCCCCTCTCCATCTACTTCCATCGGTTCATCCCCTCCGTTCCTTCTTGTCTCTTCCAGTAATTTTATCATTCCTTTAATCTGCCCTTGTATCACCTCCCTTACACCCCCCATTTCCAACATCCTTTTAATCCCTCCCATTTGTTCTTTCACATTTTCTTTTACTCCCTCTGTTACCCCCTCCAATGTCCACGATCCCTTCCTCCTTACTAATTATACCCGCTAGCTTATCTTGCACCTTTTTATTCCCTTCTGTTACCATTACCTTCAACTCCTTCACCTTCTTAGCCACTTCTGCACATTTCTTCCTTCCCTCCACTTTTAAATACGGTTCTACTGTCTTAATATGGGTCTTCACGCTGCCCCAACTGTCCGTTATTTGCTGCTGTTTCTCTAAAGTCTTTCTAGCCTGGTCCTCCAATTTCCCCCCTATCCACTCCTCCCTGACTTTCCTTAACCCCTCTTTCATTTTTTTTTCTAAACCCTAGATTTTTTCTTGAAATACTGTTTCTATTCTATCAGTGTCCCTTGCCCTTAACTCGTCCTGTTCCTCCCTTATCTTGTCCATTTCCCCCATTTCCATCACTATTTTATTGATCATCTCTTCATTTTCCCCCCGCACTATTTTCCCTATAATCTGTCCCATATTCACCATCCTTTCCCCCCCAATCACCCCCTCTTTTTCTAAGCTCTTCCCCAAGTTTGCCAAACATATTCCACATCTTTGTTATTTGTTTCTTTATCCCCCCCCATGTTCATTTTAAGTTCTTCAAATCTAATAGGGAGGAAGTGGTGGTTACTCGACTTCGCATCGGCCACTCTTTGTTAACGCATGGATGGTTGATGCGACATGAGGATCCATCACTATGTCCGTTTTGTAGAAATAATATTACAATCAAGCATATCCTGCTTGATTGTAATGAGTTGACAAATTTGTATATGAGTTACGATCTTCGAGGTAGTTTAAAAGTGGTTTTAAGAGACGATGTCACGGCTATCGACCGTGTCCTCGCTTTCTTACGCCACCTTAATCTATTTAACAATATTTAAATTTTTTATAATTTTAGGTTCTTTAATTTTAGATAATTATAATCACAATTAGTTTTAAACATTTATTTTGATTAATTTTATGTAATATTTATTTTAAAAACTTAACTTTAGTTAGGCGATGATAACCTAAATAGGTTTTTCGCCTGGAAAAAAAAAATGAAAAGTTCCTTAGTTATCTGAAGAATTTTTATCATTATATTGTTTACTGGGTAAAACCGTACACTTGTTCCATACACTCTGTACGGCGTTGCCCGATCTGTCTCGAGTTCCATTAAAATTCATAACTGACCAATAAATCGACCTCTAATCATGCTAGCAACACTAAACAGTCAACTCTGCTTGCTTCCTAGACATTGCAAACTTGGTGTACGGTATTGCCTCGATCTAACCTACTATATAACTCTCAATATTTCTAATTTAATAAAATCCCCGTTACACGTGTAGAAAAAGTAACACTGTTATACGAATTGCTAGGATTTCCTCGCTGTATTTTTTAAAAAATTGTTTTGCTTTAGCAACAAATACATTCAATATTTTAACAATCTTTAGAGCCTTAACTACTTTTTGTAGAAAAATTTTCTTTTGTTTATTAATAGGTAAAGCTTTTCAAAATATTTATGAAAATACCTCAAATCCCACTAGCAGACCTTTACCTTTTGTAACGTGTCCACTGTAGGTGGGGAATTTCTCGCGGCCTTAGGACATCGATGTGGAGGTTTAAAAAATACTCTCTAAATTAAAAAGTGTCTCTAAACTAACGTCCATGTTTACATACAAAACTAATAATTTATATTACAAGATATATACATCACTAAACCAAAGAATAATGTTTAATGACCCCGTTACCCGCATAAGCGGGTATTCTCCGCCTAAAGCACTACAAACTGTCTCAACTGAATCGGATTTTTCTGTTGTGTGGTGGGTGAAGAGAAGATATCCTCAAGTTTCACTCAAATATTTCTAATATCACAAAATAAACTAAAAAAAAATGGGGATTCTCCGCTGTGCGTGTAAAGGGTTGTTAAACTTATATGTAACATTAAATTGGTTATATACTCTATACAATTGTTATCCACCTCAATGCTTTGGGTGAAATTTTAACAATATAACCGTATACATTCCTTTGAAAAGCATTTGTATTTTAAATTACCTTGTTAATAAACTTTACCAATTAGCTTAGAAAGTTTTAATTAATAGTTCCAGTTAGACATTTGTTAAACACTAAGAATATTTTTACTGCTCGGCTGTAAGCTCCATGGCAATGTAACTACCACAATGTGTTAATTTAAATGATGGAATGAATAAACAAGTATAACAAACAGAGGTAGGACCGGAATTTACTCTAGAACTGCTTTGAAACCACACAAAAAAAGACAACGTGCTTTTGTCAAATTATGTGTATTGTTTATATTATAAAACATTTATACTTGTTGTATACACTTTGTATTTAACCTTAGTTTTTCAAATAATTATGTTCTTTTTAACGTTTACATTTAGAAAGTGGTAATTGTGTAAAATAAACCTTAAAATAGAAGTGAAATACTAAACTTATACCAAATTAATAAACAAATGTAGTTACGTATGCCTTATGGCCAATACGCACTAAAACAAAACACTTTAACTCTTTCACAAAATGACGACACAAAAACCAAAAATAAACCTTCTAAAAATCAAAATAAACCAAAAATGACAATAACAATCCTTAGATACACTACTAATTCACCACTCTGCCAATTTCAGCTCGAAAACGCACCGGCTTTTTCCCACCGAAAATTGAGAATCCGACGGAGCTAACCAAAAACACGTCCGCACCGCACGGCTGTCCACACTGAAGTCACAGTAGATAGGGGCAGTGGGAATCTCGTTAATCCATTCATGCGCGTCACTAATTAGATGACGAGGCATTTGGCTATTTTCTAGCCCTAAAAAGGCGAACTGATGCCAACCTCCCTCTTTAACCTCAAAGAGGAGGACGAGGTAACCTGTTCTGTGTGAAACCTTGCACACTTTTCGCCCCACTCCCTTTACCTTGATAGTTATATACCCTTCCCCACCAGGGAGAGCTGCGGTTCCTTAGTAATGACTACCTCATCAGCCCTCGCGGCGTTAAAAGCGAGATCAACGATCTCGTGTCTGTGGATGCGCGCTGGCTTCGTGTGTGTCCACTGCCCCAGAATGTGGCCCAGTGTTTCCATCCTGAGCCGACATTTGCGGCATAGCACATCCACCTGTGGACGGACCCGATTCAGCGTGGTTTTATTAACAGCTGTGTTGGTACGCAGGTGCAGGGCGGTTATAAACCTGCAAGGCTTCAACAGGGACGGTTCAAGCAAAAATGCGTTCCCAGCCTGTCGCCGGCGAGGGACGGTACAGCCTTGCCCTGAGCTTAGAGCCCCTTCCACCTGTCTTCCGAAAGCGATTTTGGAGCAGCCGCAAACACTGATGTTGACTGTGCTCGACGCATGGGTGGTCCTCTGACGGCGGGTGAGATCGAGCTCCCCACTGAAGCAAGGAACTGATCCCGTGCCTTGATGTAAGAAGGCAACCGGCGCTTGTCGTTGACCTGTTTGGCCGTCTTGGAGCCTAATCGTTGTGCCATCCTGGCGGCGATGTAGTGGTCGCCTTTGAACTCCCGCTCCATGGGGTGCATCGCGGTGATCTCCTCCGCAGTGAAGATACCGGACGCGGCTCTTGCGTTCAAGTCAGCCGTGTTGGTGGCCTCAGCAGGTGTTCGTCTTTTGGCATTTCATACTTCAGGATGGCGATGTCTTTTATGCAACGAAAGGCCCCTTCTAGTCGCAAAAAGCATTTTGCACAAATTGCATAGTACCTCCAGACCCTCGCTGTTCGTAGGGCCTGGGCACTTTGGTACATGACACTCAGCCGCATGCTTCTTTTTAAATTGATTTTGGCAGAGTGAACACTCAAATATGAGGTCAAAAGCCGCATGCCTGTCTTTCAAGTTCCTGATGTAATCTAGCAGACTGAGCGCCTTGTAATTCCCTTTTCGCCCCTGGAAACAAGCGGGGCAGTCTATATATAAATATATATGGCTCCTGTACCGCAAGTACCCCTACCCCCTCCCTTACTGCCCTTACTCTTACTTCATCCACTTTCCTCCTCGTTCTAAGTTTATTTGAATTACTTTTACCCCTATGTTTATTTATCATACCCCGTTCGTCCGATCATTCGTCTCACCATAATCTCCCTTGACTGACACCCCACCCAATCTACCCAATGATTACCTTCCCTTAACCCAGCCCTCAAACAATTCGCACACCTCATCCCCTCCCCCATGTACCCACACGTCGACACATGGTGACCCTGTTCCCCACATCTGCCACATGTGACTGGCCTGCAAAACTTTGTAGTATGCCCCAACCCCTGACATCTGTAGCACCTCTGTACCTCTATATACTCCTTTACATTACACCACCTTAACCCCAAGTATACCCTTCTTCTCTTTTTTAACATAGTAAAAACCTTCCCAATTGCATGTATTCCCCTCCCTTACCCCTAACCTAAATTTTGGCACCATCTCCTTTCCTATATCCCCCTTATTGTCGAAAATTTCCCCATTTTTCCATACC
Source organism: Prosapia bicincta (assembly GCA_036971475.1). Lineage (NCBI taxonomy): Eukaryota > Metazoa > Arthropoda > Insecta > Hemiptera > Cercopidae > Prosapia > Prosapia bicincta. The sequence continues at coordinate 102,991,668 of JBAIZL010000004.1, read as the reverse complement.
AGGTTTTCTACTAAATCCCCCTCCTCTATTTCCTTGTCAACGTTGTATACTATCACCCTCGGTTTCCTCATCTCAGGCTCACCATCTAACATAAAACCCTTTCCCCCCAAACTTGCCAACCCTCTTAGTTTCCCCACATCTTCTTCATTATGTAGTTCCAACACAAAATTTTTCCCCTCCCTCCTTAATCCCCTTACCCTAATTTCCCAATCCTTAACCCCCAATAAACCCCTCAACTCCTCCCTCTCCCTTCCCACTGACCCCTTCCCTGGTGCCTCCACTATCACCTGTGGACCCCTGGTTCTCACTCCCTGCCCTTTCCCCTCTTTACTACTTGACTCCACGAGCCCCCTTCTTCCTTGATTTCCCCTATGAGCGACTTTCCAATTAAACCTCCCTTCCCCTCGTCTACCTTTCTCCCCAATTCCTTAACGCCCCAATTACTTCCACGATGTCTTCCAGCTTACTTTCCATACTCTGTATCCTCCCCGTCACCTTAGCCCACCCTTCTGTAACCCTTTTTTGTCCCTCCCACGTCATCTTCCCTAGTTCCTCCACCTTCTCCAGTCCTGCCTCCTCCCTTACTTTTCTCAATCCCTCCCCTAGTTTTACTTCCAATTTCCCTACCCTTTCCCTAAAAAAACTCCTCTAATCTGGACTCCTTTCTATTTTCTTCTGCTTCCAAATTAACCCTTTCATACCTCTCTACCCCGCAGGGGGGTGTGGACTAGCCGCACCTACGAGGGATTTGTCATCCCTTGCGGTACCATAGCCCAACACTACACCACTCACAAAGCATACCCACACACACACGCACGCACAAGCACATACACTAACATCTTCACTTAGGGAATTTGACTGGTCAGAACCGTTGCGCGTTGGGAGTGCTGAAAAGTCCAGAGCTTGACAAACTCTGGGCTGGGACGCTGATGTGAGCTTGTTCTGCCGAAGACGTAAGCGCCGTTTCTGGTCTACCAGCCGCTTCGGTCCTTGGTCAGGGAGTGTCCGCGGTGCACAGGTGTCGGAGCTTGTGCACAGTATTACGAGTTCTCGACTGATGCCCATCCAGTCGAGCTAAGGAGAATACTATAGGCTCCAGAGTTCTGGAGATTGGAAATGGTCGAAATTGATCCAAGGGTGTACCCGTTCCTATAGTCTCGCCCGTAACGCCAGACACGATGTTTGGCTAAAAGCATTCTATGGATCCTAAAATTAAGTCAAATTGTTTGAGTTTAAAGAGCACTCGTCAGGATTCACCTGATGAACCTAAAGTTGATGATTTGAGGAAGAAGTTGATGGTGGCAACGTCACAAGCATTGCCGTCGCCAAAATATTTAATAATTTCTAGTGCCGAAGATGGAAAGGATTTGTCTAGAGTTTTGACGTTTCTTATAAATAAAGCAATTACTACCTGTGCTGGAAGTCCTGTCTCATCTATCAAAAAATTAAGAAATGGGACACTGCTTGTTGCTACTAGTAGTGAAAAACAGACCAGATCTCTTTTGAAAACGACTTCCTTCTTTGACCAAGTCAAGGTGTCTGTGGCTCCCCATAGATCGTTGAATTTCTCTAAGGGGACATTACATGTAGGGACTTGATGCACGTCCCAATAAATGAAATCAAGGCCGAACTCTTGTCACAGTCTGTTACGGATGATGCTGTTATTATGATATCTGAAAAAGGCGAGAAAATTAAAACAGCCTCTTTCATACTTACTTTTGGGAAACCAGAGATTACCGGCAACGGGTTACCGGGAATTTTTTTTTAAATTTGACTCAACACGGGAAACCTCACCAGGCCCGGACACCGGAAGGATTGACAGATTGAGAGCTCTTTCTTGATTCGGTGGGTGGTGGTGCATGGCCGTTCTTAGTTGGTGGAGCGATTTGTCTGGTTAATTCCGATAACGAACGAGACTCTAGCCTGCTAACTAGGCGATTCCGGTACCCACAATAGTGTTACCGGCGATTCAATTTCTTCTTAGAGGGACAGGCGGCTTCTAGCCGCACGAGACTGAGCAATAACAGGTCTGTGATGCCCTTAGATGTCCTGGGCCGCACGCGCGCTACACTGAAGGAATCAGCGTGTCTTTCCTGGCCGACAGGCCCGGGTAACCCGTTGAACCTCCTTCGTGCTAGGGATTGGGGCTTGCAATTGTTCCCCATGAACGAGGAATTCCCAGTAAGCGCGAGTCATAAGCTCGCGTTGATTACGTCCCTGCCCTTTGTACACACCGCCCGTCGCTACTACCGATTGAATGATTTAGTGAGGTCTTCGGACTGGTGCGCTTCGATCGGCTTATACTGCCGGCCGCCGATGTTGCCGGAAAGATGACCAAACTTGTTCATTTAGAGGAAGTAAAAGTCGTAACAAGGTTTCCGTAGGTGAACCTGCGGAAGGATCATTAAAGTATTTGCCCGCTAAACAGCGTCGGCGAAATACGTGACTATCGAACGCACACGCCGGCCGGAGAAGACGAAGAGAATGGGCGAGGGTCGAGGAGCGCGCGTACGCCTTCCTCGCCTCGTTCGCTATCTTCGTTTCCCGGCCAGCTGTGGGTCCGAGTGGGACCCAAACTACGGTTCGCCAAAATGGCCCGGTTGCCAAGCTGCCGCTTTTATTGCGGCGGCCGGCGCGGCAGGCCGGCGTTCCGTAACTTTGAACGCAATCGGCAGCTTCTAGCACGCAAAACTCTCGGATCTGTCTCACGCCTTAACAGGCGCCGAGAGAGAGAGAGAGAACAAGAAAACTGATTACCCTGAACGGTGGATCACTTGGCTCGTGGGTCGATGAAGAACGCTGCAAACTGTGCGTTATAGTGTGAACTGCAGGACACATGAACATCGACGCTTCGAACGCACATTGCGGCCCTGGGATCCTGATCCATGGGCTTCGCCTGTCTGAGGGTCGGTAGCAAACGAACTACGGTTCGGTGAATCCTTGCTCGGCCAACGCACGTTGAGCGTGTGTTGGCCGTGCGAACCTGAGAGGCCCGCCACGTTTCCGGCGTCGCCGTGCCATCCTCAGCGGTAGCGTACGACGGCCTGGAGCAAACGGGGCGCCTCTTCAAATACTCACGGGCGCAAGCGGCAATACGGGTGTATCACCACGGTGCCCACACGAAAACCGCCACGACCGAGCGACGTGTTTAGAAAGAGGCTGCCCAATCTCTGTTCTTTGACGTCCTTTTACCCCCAATGAACGGCCGTTGGTCGCAGGAAGGCGAAAGCCAAGCGGCACAACGACGGCGAGTGTACGGGGAAACATGTAGAAAAAACTGAGTCAGAGAGTTCAATAGAGACGCGGGCACGCCCTTAATCTCGTCTGACTGCGGTCGATAATGGCGGTAATAAAGTTGGTCAACACTGTGGCTTGTTGCGCCCTAGCCGCCAAGCAGCTCGGCACGTTCAAAACGAGCGTGTAGAAGAATTTTCGAACGGCTAAAGCACGGGAAAACCGGGTACGGGCCGATGTCCTGACGGCGATAAAAGGAATCGGCCTGACCGCCGACGCACGTAGGACATTCCCGTATTCGGCCTCGTGCCAGGCCCAGTACGGCTCGACGCCGCGTCATGTCACGCGACGTCTGGAAATACGGCCGGAACGGCTTGGAAGCCGTCCTCGGCTGGCTCGGAATCGCCTCCGGCTCTCTTGCTAGAGCAGCTGCGTGGCGGACTCCGAGCCCCGCAGGACGGCGACATTCGTCTAACGACCTCAGATCAGGTGGGACCACCCGCTGAATTTAAGCATATTAATAAGCGGAGGAAAAGAAACTAACCTTTATAAGGTTCCTACCCGCAGGGGGTGCGGACTAGCCGCACCTACGAGGGATTTGGCGTCCCTCGCGGTACCCTAGCCTAACACTACACCACTCACAAAGCATACACACACACATACACACACCAACACAATCTATACACATTTCAACACTTACATCTTCGCTTAGGGAATTTTGACTGGTCAGAACCGTTGCGCGTTGGGAGTGCTGAAAAGTCCAGAGCGTTACAAACTCTGGTCTGGGACGCTGATGTGAGCTTGCTCTGCCGAAGACGTAAGCGCGGTTTCTGGTCTACCAGCCGCTTCGGCCCTTGGTCAGGGAGTGTCCGCGGTGCATGGGTGTCGGAGCCTGTGAACAGTATGATGCCCATCCAGTCGAGCTAAGGAGAAAAGCTATAGGCCTCAGAGTTCTGAGGATTGGAAATGATCTTATTGTGATCCAAGGGTGCACCCGTTCTAATAGTCTCGCCCGTAACGCTTGACACGATGGCTGGCAAAACATATTTATGGATTCCAAAACCACGTCAAATATGACTAGTTTAAAGAGAACACGCCAGGATTCTCCTGACGATGTAATTAGTAAAGATTTGAGTAAAAAGTTGATGGTGGCAACGTCACAGACATTGCCATCAGCAAAGTACTTAGTTGTATCTAGTGCCGAAGAAGGGAAAGATCTTTCCAAAGTTTCTCCTTTCCTGATCAACAAGGCTATTACTGCCTGTGCTGGAGGTCCAGTAGCCTCTATTAAGAAACTCAGAAACGGAACACTGTTAGTTGCGACTTCCACCGAGAGACAAACCCGTGCTCTATCTAAAATGACCTCTTTCTTTGACCAGGTCAAGGTATCTGTGGCTCCCCACAGATCGTTGAATTACTCAAAGGGGGTCATCACATGTAGGGATTTAATGTACATTTCAGTTGATGAAATTAAGTCCGAACTGTCGTCTCAGTCAGTTACGGACGTTGTACCTATCATGAAAATGGACAAAGGAGAAAAGGCAGCAACAGCTTCATTTATCGTCACCTTCGGCAAACCGGAAATACCCGAATATTTACATGCAGGTTACCAAAGGCTCTCAGTGAGACCATACGTGGCTAACCCTAGGCGCTGCTTCAAGTGCCAGCGATTTGGGCATATCAGCTCTACGTGTTCGAAGCAGAACGTATGCGGTATATGTAGCGTTGAAGGCCATGATGATAAGGATTGTGTTAATTCTCCGAAATGCGCCAACTGTGGTGGTGACCACCCAGCGTGATCCTACAATTGTCCTACCTTTAAGGAAGAGAAAGCTATCCTAGGCATCATGGCGAAAGACAAGCTGTCGTTTCCAGAGGCCAAAAAACTCTATCGATCAACTCAGCCAAAGACAGACAGTAAGACTTATGCCGCTACCCTGACCGATTCAAAATCGTCTTGTTCCAACTGTGCTGAGCTGTCCAAGAAGATTGAAGCTCTAACTGAACAAGTGTCTCGCCTTTTGTGCTTGGTCACAAATGGTCCGTCCTTGAATTTGGTACAACCTGTAGCAACGGATAATGTTTTACCTCGTGTACCTGTCCCTTCCACTGGGGGGATTGGAGCACGAAATAAATCACTAAGCGAGCCTTGTGTTTCTGTGCAGAAGATATTATCAACGGGTAATAAAACTTTTGTGCAGAAGACGTTGGAAAAATCCAAACCACGTAAACCAGTGTTACGTCAGACCACATCGCCACCGTCGTTACCGGGTATTATGAAAAATGCTAACAAAGGAGGGAATTTAAAAACTACCCCTCCTAAACCAAAAACTTCATCAGATTTGATCCCTGAACGGGTGGATATGGAATCTGAGAAATGTAAGCCTGAGACGTCTAAAAACGTCCCAGGCAAGAAAGGAGAGAGCTCCAATGGGTGTCAAATAAATCCTTTGCTAAGCTAATAAATGTCTTTGCTTAGGAAGTCAGTGATACAATGGAACGTCAACGGCGTTAGGAGTCACATAGAAGATACCATCCACCACTCTGGACTTAGACTGGCTACTGGTGCATTTAGAACTAGCCCAATCCCTAGTCTTCTTGTCGAAGCTGGGGAACCTGCCCTTTCTAGACGACGTCAGATGCTACAAATATCTTACGTTTCTGTTCTTCGAAGCAAACCCAACCACCCGGCGTTTGAAATAGTCTTTAATAAAAGCTAAATCAAGTGTACAATACACGTCAACGTTCGACCGCTCCATTTGGCATACGAACGTTAAGAATATTGGATGACCTTGAGTTGCAACTTCCAATTATGTTTGAACGACAAATGTGCTATCTACCTCCATGGATAATAAAAACGCCGCACTTCGATTTCTCATTGTCCAGTTATATAAAACACGATACTCCTGTTGTGGTCTACCACCAAGAATTTTTATCCATTTATAAATCTCACCAACACAGTGAAATTATTTTCACTGATGGATCTAAACTGGACATTGGCGTTGGGTGTGCGTTCTATGCATCTGGATGTACCTACACGTACGGATTGCCCTCAGCTTGCAGTGTTTTTACGGCAGAACTATTTGCTATTTTTAAAGCTTTGGACGTCATTCAATCTCGATCCTCACATTATCTTTTGTGTTCGGATTCCAAAAGTGCTCTTCAGGCTCTTCAGGATGTGTTTTCTAACAACCCTTTAGTTGGGGACATTTTGTGTGCTGTACACAGGCTTCAATTGAGGGGTGTAGGGGTAACTTTCTGTTGGGTTCCTGGTCATTGCGGCGTACTTGGAAACACAAAAGCGGATGAAGCGGCGAAGAAAGCTACAAGTTTGGTGCCTCTTACTCAACTGGTTATGGCATCTGATTATGTGTGTTTCGCGAAACATTTATTGCTCGCTGCTTGGAATGACGAGTGGCATACCGTGAATCATAATAAGCTGAGGGAAATTAAAGATACCGTCCGTCCATGGAGGTCTTCAATTCGTTCAAAACGTAGGGAGGAAGTGGTGGTTACACGCCTTCGCGTTGGCCACTCTTTTGCAACTCATGGATATTTGATGCGTCGTGAAGATCCACCAATATGTCAATACTGCGGTGATATCTTCACAATAAAACATATTTTAGTAGATTGTGTTAGTGTAAGCAATATTCGTGCCCTTTTCAATTTAAAAGGGAGTTTGAAGGTGGTGCTAAGTTACGATGCCTCGGCCATTGACCGAGTCATCGCTTTCTTGCACCACTTGAAAATATTTTTTAAAATTTAATACATAAATATATTTTTTTATTTATACATATAATTCTGTTTCTTTTATTTATCTTAACTTAATTTATTTTGTGTTCTTGTTATTGTTATTGAAATTTATTTATTGGTAGTGTTTGTTACCTATTATTGTTTTAAATATTGTTATTATTTTTTTTACTGTTATATTGTTCTTTGTTGTTATTTTGTTATTTAGTTTTTTCAGAACTTTTTCGTTGTTATAGGTTTATTGTTGTTTTTTGTTATTTATTGTTGTTGTTGTTTTTTTATTTTGTATTTTTTGTTGTATTTAAATTTATTTGGTTTTATTTAAAATATTGCGTTCGGTTAGATTTTGTTTGGCGATGATAACCACAATTGGTTTTACGCCATGAAAAAAAAAAAAAAAAAAAAAAATATATATATATATATATATATATATATATATATATATATATATATATATATATGTATATATATATATATAAGGTTCCTAGCGGGGATGTCCTACCTATTGTGGTTGGGACGAGAGGGGCAATGCCCAAGCCAACCCTACAAAATCTTAGAACGCTCGGGGTAATAGGCAAGGGCATATTAAAGAGTATATCCCTTATAGCTCTTCGGAGCTCTATTGAGATATACCACGGGTTCATGGACTATGACAGGTTTTACTCTCCTCATGAGCCCGTGCCCCGATGACCCCGCGAGTCGGCATGAGCACGCCATTCTGTACGCTGGGCCATTATTGTTATTGTGTTGTTATTCTTTTCTCTGTTATTTAGTTCGTAAGTTTTATCATATTTACCATTGTTTTAACCAAAGATTTTTAACTTAATTTATTGACTTACCTACTATGTAGGTATTTGCTTATCTTGGCTCAGTGTACTGTGTGCCGTGCGAGTCACAGAAGGCCCTATACACCTTCTGGGGCGGTGGGTCGATCATCGGAGGATGATCGAGTGGGAACCTCTGCGCGGTTTTCCCCAGGCAATGCCTTACATGAGGTAGCCGATCCCATCCCCTCTTGAGGAGACTCTCTAGAGGCCCACTTGCCTAATTTTTCCAAGTAGCATGCACCGTCCTTGCATATAGTGGTGCCGGCCGCTGGACAGTGAGCTCTCGTTTATCTCTTGCCGCACTATAAAGGCAAAGGGAGTGGGGCGAAAAGTGTGCGAGCCCCGCTCCCTAAAAGGTTTCACACTAACAGGTTACCTCGTCCTCCTCTTTGAGGTTAAAGAGGGAAGTGGGCACCAGCTCGCCTTTTTAGGGCTCGTGTCTAGAAAATAGCCAAATGCCTCGTCATCTAATTAGTGACGCGCATGAATGGATTAACGAGATTTCCGCTGTCCCTATCTACTCCTAGGGTGATAATTTTTGATGTTGATAACAGAGTAGACAAGGAAGGGTTGATGGAGGCGGTAAGGGTTAGAAATGAGGAGGTATTTCAGGGGTTTACTGAGGAGGAGGTGGGGAAGGAGATGAGACCGTTATTTAAAATGGGGGGGAGGGATAGGTTGTATGAGGGAAATTGGGTGGTGAGGGTTTCGGCTAGGGTGTATAAAAGATTGATGTGCTTGGGAAGGGTGTATGTGGGATTGAGGAGCTGCAGGGTGAGCGAATACGAGGGGGTGGTGAGGTACTTTCGTTGTCAGGGGTTGGGGCACTCACAAAGGGGATGTAGGTGTAAGGTAACCTGTTTCAGATGTGCGGAGGAGGGGCATCACGAAAGTATGTGTAAGGTAAAGGGGAAAAATTTAGCTAGGTGCGTAAATTGTGTAAGATTTGGATTTAAGGAGGTAGATCACAATGTGGGATGGGGGGGTTGTCCTGTACTGGGGATAATGCGACGGAGGATCGCGAACAATACTAGATATGATTAAAGTAGTGCAGGTTAATATAGACAGGTCAAGGGGGGGTACAGCAGAATTAAGAGAGGTATTAAGCAAAGAAAAGATAGATATAGCCTTAGTACAGGAACCTTACACATACAAGGGGTATGTAAGGGGGTTCGGGTCAGAAGCAAGAGTGGTATGTCATATAGGGGAAGGGAAGGCTTGGGCGGCGGTAATCGTAATGAATGAGAGGTTAGGAATTATGAAAGTACAGGAGCTTTGTACTTCTTATTGTGTGTGTGTTGAAGTATTGTTGGAAGGGGGTAAAAGGATATATGTGGTTTCGTTGTACTGCCAGTTCTCTGAGAGAATTGAAAGTTATATAGAATGCATGAGAAGAATAAGGGCTAAATTGAGGGGGGGATATATTTTACTAGGTATGGATGCAAATGCAAGATCGAAGAGGTGGGGGGGGGGGTTGGAAACAAATGAGAAAGGGGGAATGGTAGAGGAAGAAATTGATCTGTGAAGGTGGAATTTGTTAAACAATGTAGCATGTGGTCCGACGTATGTGACTGTGAGGGATAGCAGCTTCATCGATGTAAGCATGGAAACACAAATAGAGGGGAT